>JAQGCP010001436.1:0-12397 GCA_034699885.1 Acrobeloides thornei | reverse complement strand
TAGCCCGATGCGGGGCTCGAACCCGCGACAGCCAGATTAAGAGTCTGGTGCTCTACCGACTGAGCTAACCGGGCATGCATCCCAATCCGACTTATATTGACTATGCGATTACCGAGGCATGACTATGCCAAACGATTTTTTGCGGAGGGGCTGTTCAACAAAGCATGTTTCATTTTTGTAATTTTTACCTGTTTGTCGACTAATCATATTTCCTCCAATAGTACTTCTCGGGCTCAAAAGTGGTGCTTTTCTGATAATATTTGGCTGAGTTACCATAGGTCTTTGAATAGTAATAGGGGATTTTACCACAGGTCTATTATTACTAGGTATAATATAGATCGTCCTGGATGCCATCTGGAAATTTTTGGTGATCTGCACAGCTCAGGGATATTTCAAAAAATTAGTAAAAATTTCACAACATACACAAAAGCTGCTGAGCTGGCAGAGTGAAGAATGAAACCTCGGTCGATATTTATTCCACGTCAGCATAAGAGCGAAACGGAAGAGGATTGGTTGGTTTTTGCCTCAGAGCGATGCCTATTGGATGTTTGTACAAAAGCTCCGCCCATTCAAATGTGCTGAGTTGGAAGGGAATGATGCAAAGCATGTGGAGAAGCGATCATTATGATTTCTCGAATTTTCCGAATGCATAACATGGTCGAGATAGTATTTAGAGATAGAGAACCCCAGAGAAAGTCATACAACGGGGAGAAACATAACTCTTTTGTTCTCTAATGTTAAATGATCAAAAGAAGAGCCTTTTTCTACATTCAAAAAATAAAATACAAAAATTATAAAAAACAAAGTTTTGTGAAGTCAAATTTAGAGGGCTTAAAGATTTTAATGAAATTTGCAAATTTTGAAAGTTCATATGGGTTCAATTCAGGGTCTGAAAATTCCGAAAAGATGGGTCCTGGGTCACAGATCTCGCTGGGCAAGGGCCCAGAAAGCGAAAAATAGGCCTCGTTCAACTAAGAATTGAGTCATACATATCCAGTGGGGGACGGTCCCCCCCCATCGCTCATCCACGGGAAATTTTCAAATTTTTGAGAAAAAATTATAAGAGAGGCCAAGATAATCTTGAAAAAATTTCATCCATCTATCCAAGCAGACGAAAAATATCACAAAAATCATCCACCTTCCCGGAATAGTGTCCTCCCCTATTGAATATGTATGACTTGAGTCCCAACCCATTGGTGTACGATACGAATTTTTGATATTTTTAAAATGTAAGAGTCCGTATAACAACTATTGATAAGAAGATTTTGAATGCCTAATGCACAATTAAATGAAATGTTATCACTATAATGCAAATCACTCGTCTATAAAAATGAAGGGATAGACAAAGTAGGCTAAAGTCCATCATTAATGCGTCACAAAATACCCGGAAAAATAGAATCAAAGAATAAAAAATATATCATTTTACGACAGTTAGGGAGTGGCGGAATTAGGGTGTGACTATACGGGCTATAGCCCCCCAAACTGGCCGAAAAAATCTAAGGGTCTCCCCTTATGTTTTGGCTGGCCAAAAAATATTTAAGGGTACCCTTATGATTTTTAATTTTTGTAAAAAAATTTTTCCCCTTGTTCTCCCTTATGTTTTTGCCCAAAATTTACTATTTTTTAACCAAATTTTCGGTTTTTTTCAATAAAAATCCTATTTTTTTAACATTTTAGCTTAAAAATACGCTTTTTAAAAAAGCACCTGAAGACTGAGCGCCTTCGGTGCTCGGCCTCGCTTCCAAGTGCTTCTGAGAGTCTCCGAGTGCTTCCGAACATGTCCGAGTCTTTCTAGCTCTCTCGAATGCTTCCGAGTGCCCCGAGCGTTTCCGAATTTGGTATCAAATTTCTTAGAATTTTGCCTTGATCACGATGACGTCCTGTGTGAAGGGTTGGAATCGCACCAACAATAAATCTTAATATATAAAAAGTTTTAAAAGAAAAAAATTGATATAAAAACAATAAGCAAAAAATATTAAAAATAATATGCAAAAAGCAATCGACGGCACCGGGACTCGAACCTTCGAATAAAAAAAACGGACGCTTTACCAACTAGACCATTGAACTCTTGTAATTGCAGACTTGAAAAAAAGATTATATACAAAAGCTCTGAAAAATGAAATTTTCAATGTTGATTAGCTCAAAGAGGTGTAACTATAATCAGTTAATTCCAGAAAAAATAAAACCAAGTCAGAGGTGCTCTACAATAATATGTACATTTTTTTAATCGTACCATATCTGGTCAGGGTCGCCACAAGCACGGCACAAACTATCGTAAGAAAGTACGACGGCCCCACAAGCTATCGTACCAAATCATCGTGCCATCGTAAAATTAACGTCAAGGTATGATGAAATCGCCACAAGCTGTCGTGCGATGGTACGACGCAGTACGATGGCATTGTACCATTTTCGTACGATAGCTTGTGGCGATTTCATCGTACCTTTACGTTAATTTTATGATGGCACGATGATTTGGTACGATAGCTTGTGCCGTTGCTTGTGGGGACACGATAGCTTGTGCCGACCCTAAAAGTCCCTCCTTTTGATTTTTCACCAAAATTTTCATTTTTTTCACCAAAAATCGTATTTTCTGAGCATTTTCAGCTTAAAAACGGCTATTTTCGAGAGAATTTCGAGTCTGCGGCGCTGTTTTTTGGCTAAACGTCAAGAATTCAACAAAAAATTTTCAAAGAAAAACATAAGGGGGGACCAAGGCGATTTTTTCAATTTCTTGAGAAAATGTGCAAAAAAATCATAAGGGACAGTGGCGTACCCAAGGGGAGGGGCCGGTCCTTCGAAATTGAAAATGAAATTTTTTCCTATGGATCCCCTCCTTTATGTTTTGCCCAAAAATTTTGAAAATTTTTTCAAAAACCTAATGATGATTTTTCACCAAAAATGACCAAATTTTCACTAAAAATGTCCAAAATTTTCCATTTTTTTAATCAAAATTCAACATTTTTTCGCCAAGCATCGTAATTTTCGCATAAAAACAGAGTTTTTCAAAAAAATTTTTGCCTGCGGCGCTGATTTTTTGTTTTAGCTAAAGGATCTCACCAAAATTAATTAAAATTACCCATTTTCAACAAAAAATTTAACATTTTTCATTAAAAAATCGCAATTCTCTGAGCATTTTCAGCTGATAAACATGCATTTTGCAAAAAATTTTCGCCTGCGGCGCTGGTTTTTTTCTTAAAAAGTGTTTTTCAACAAAAAATTTTTCGATCCTAGCGGTGCGAAAACACATGAGAGGGACCAGGGTGATTTTTGAAAAATTCGAAAAAATTGCCATGGTCGAAAAAATTGCCCTTATGTTTTTGCCCAAAATTTTGGAAAATTTAAAAAAAACATAAGGGGGACCAAGGCAAAAAATTTTTTCCAAGTTGGGCCCCTGAAATTTTTTTCTAGATACGCCACTGACTGGAATAAAAGTCAAATAAATAAATATTGGGTTATAGCATAAGTTGTTGCCGCCCAAAAAAATATATAGAAAATCGGCATTTTTCGCTCGTTTTCGATGAAATTTTTTTTCAGTAGTGGGTAAGAGTGTATGCTGAATACGATCCAATCGGTCTTTTTAGGAATAAATCATATTTTCGTGTCAATATACAGACTTTTTCAAAAAATTGGTGCTTTTCAATGTTGTAAATGAATTTTAAAATTTTGATATTTGGTTATAGAAGTCGATTTTTGACAAAATTTTCGTACTAGGGTTTTTCTAGTTGGGGAATCGAATGCGCGCATTTTCGAGGCATGAAAAAATTTCTCTAACCCTGATTCAGGGAATACAAATTTTGAGATATTTTAGAGGTATAAAAAAATCAATTTTTGAAAAAGTCTGGATATTGACACGAAGACATGAGCTTCGCTCAAAAAACCGATTGGATCGTACTTAGCATATACTCTTACCCACTACTGAAAAAAATTTCATCGAAAACGAGCGAAAATGCCGATTTTCGATATATTTTTTGGGTGCCAACAACTTATGCCATTGGGTTGTAGAATAAGTTGTTACCGCCCAAAAATTATATTGAAAATCGGCATTTTTCTCTCGCTTTCGATGAAAATTTTTTTAGTAGTGAGTAGTATGCCGAATAAAAAAAAATTTCATCAAAAACGAGCGAAAAATGCCGATTTTCTATATATTTTTTTGGGCAGCAACAATTTATGTTACAACCCAATATCAAAAATCGCATATTTTGGCAAATTAAGAATTTTCGAAAGAAAATCATATAAGACAATTTAGGTGATTTTGATAGCGTAATTTCTTAGCAATCCAACGACACCAAAACCATTGCTTAAGTCCAACTCTACGAGGAGTTTTGGGCTTTTGAAGTTGGTAGTACCCGAAATTCGCATAATTAGAGCATGGACAAAGACAAGTCCCAAAACCTATCTAAAGGAACTTTTTTTCAAAAAATTTTTGCGCCATCGTATTCAGCGTGAAAAACTACCCCAGAAACCATCTTTAGTACCCTGGACCTTCCGAGTGTTAAAGGGAAGAAAGGGCGACCGATCTGCTAATGAAATACTAAGCGGATTTATACTTTGTAGGACTTTTTTTAGTCGAGGAACAGGAATCTCAATCAGAATTGCATGAAAATTTTTTGAA
Organism: Acrobeloides thornei; assembly: GCA_034699885.1. Taxonomy (NCBI): domain Eukaryota; kingdom Metazoa; phylum Nematoda; class Chromadorea; order Rhabditida; family Cephalobidae; genus Acrobeloides; species Acrobeloides thornei. The sequence continues at coordinate 7,785 of JAQGCP010001436.1, read as the reverse complement.
AAACATCATGGTCCCCCCTTACCCTCTGGAGGGCCACAAAATCAATTTTCAAAAAAAATTCAAAAACTGAAACAAATTGTCGGACATGCAATAGCGAACAAAAGTGTTGCAACCACTGGTATTTTGCGATGCAAAATTGTTTTTATCATATCTCAGCTTCAAGAAATGCTTTTACGATGCGATTTTTTTCAATATATGTTAATCATCTATGAAGATTCTATTGGCGTAGTCAATTTTATATCAAGTTTCAGGTTTTCGTTGTAATGCACAATCTTTTTGAACACTAAAACCCAGTTTTCGGACCTTTCGTAGAATTGGCATACAAATAGTGCTTTCAATATATTTTCTTTAAAATTTTTCATAATATCCTACTTGTCACAAGAATCAGGATCTATAATAGGCTACCGAAATAGGCCAAAGGAAGGTGTCGAAAAACGAGATTCAAAAATCAGAAAAAGTCAATTTTTTGGCATTTTTCACAAAAAATCCACTTTTTTTGTTTTTCGATACCTTCCAGTGGCCTATTTTGGTAACCCAATATAGATCTTTTTGGCATGTAGGATATTATGCAAAAAAATTTTAAGAAACCCGAAATTTTGATTACGTAATATCTGGATGACCCTTAAAAACAATTTTGAATCACAAAATACCAGGGGTTACAATACTTTTGTTCGCTACTGTAGACAAAAAAGGTAAAATAAGTCTTTTTGTCACAAAAATATAACATATTTTAGATGTTTTTGAATGTTTTTTGGTCAAAAATCTTCATTTTTTAAAATGATTTTTGCCTATTTTGTAACGCATTTTTCTAAGTTCTTATCAATCTTTCCTGCACTCCGACTTCAGATTCGTGTTTCTCGACTAAAAATACCCTAGAAAGTATGATATGGCTTAGTTGTTCATTTATCGGCCACCCCCACTTGCTCTTTAATTCGAATTTTAGGTAACATGGGAGAACCCAGGTTATATTTTGCGTGCTATATTTAATGGTTGTTTGATAAACAATGGATATTTTATCATGAGATATAATGACAATTCAACTTTGAGGACAAAGTAAAAATACAGTAACAAAAATAATTGGGGCAAAAATCGATAAGGAAACATTGATTCTTGCTCCAGACGATTTTTCTCCAATATTATTGACACGTCTAAAAGTCAAATTTTTGTTTTAAATATTGCAATTTTTCATGCTGAATTCGAATCTGCAGAAATTTTTCGAAAAAATTTCGTTCTGAAATTTCGTTCTATAAATATGCGAATTTTGATGGATACCTATGACATTTAGAGCAATCAACGAGCCTTGTAATGATACCAAGATCATAGCATAATACTTGAATTCGATGAGATACAGCTGTCTGAAGTTCATGAATGTGATTTTTTTTAAATCCAATTTTGTGAAAAATTTTCGAAGAAATTGGATTTTAGAAAGAAACGCTTCTCGCCATCTATCATGCTCTGATCTTGGGCTCATTCGAAAGCTAGACACTTGCTCTACAAATTTTTAAAGATTTTAAATTATAAAAATGTTTGTATTTATGAAAATTTACTTTATAGATTCAATCATAAAAAATTCAACATCTCTAACTTCAAACCTTCATATCTCGCCATAAATAAGGTTTCATAAGGTCTAAAAAAGGAATTATGCATTTCTTGTTTAGAATTACTTCTAAATTTCACTAAGAGCATTGTGTAGCCAGAATTTGATGACAGGGTGGGTTAAACGTCAAAATCGATGACTTTTTCTTACAAAAATTCCTTTATTCCCCCCCCCCCTTATGTCATTTTTCGGTTCGGCACGACAGGGTGGGGTATAACCCTCCTGAGTCCTCTTTGCCTACAGCTATGGCTAAGATTCTAGAGAACAGGCATATTATTCCCAAATTTCTTATAAAAATATGTGTAAACTCAAAATATTATAGTTATTTCGAAGACAATTGCCCATTGCAAATACATTTTAACACACTTTACCTAAAAGAGCAAGTTTTCGATATCTATTCAATAATGCCTAATCAAAATTTAACCAATATTTCATTTTTCAATGGGAACATTGTTTTTGATTTCATCAAAGGTATCTTTTTAAATTAAATTTCGAAAAAAATCCTAGATTGTGACTGTTTTAACAAAAATTTAACACAAGTCATTAATGTGGGAGACAATAGAACTTCTTTTACGTTATATCAAGGAAGTGTTTCAGGCTATTGTGAAGCCAACTCTCTTTGTGAACATTTTAGAGTAAGTAACTTTAAAAACTCGAATCAAGTTTTTATAGATATTGAATCCAGAATTTGATCAAAGTCAGTTAGTAATGAATTTAATTTTTGAAGGATGCATGCCAGACGATCAATCGATGTATATTTCGGCCTCTGATAATCAGGGAAAAAATAGCCAGAATCGTATAGCTAGGTAAACAATAAAAATATATTTACATCATTTGGGTGAGCTGTTTTTTGGCCTTCATTCGTTTATATTACGTTAGTTCAATACAATAGTCTGGTTTACCGCTATTTTTCGCTATTTTTTGCATTAGGGAGGACAAGTAGAAAAATCCTGAAATTTTCATAAAATCATAAGGGAGAGTATAATATTTTAACCCTAATCCGCTCACCTCGGGTCAATTTGACCCACAACTAATCTATCCTTTTCGTAGAGTCGACGTAACTTTGTTAAAAAATTATTCTTTATAATTCTAATTTTAAAATATTCTAAAAGATGCGTAGAATCTTTATCTTCATGGGTTGTCATAAATGGCAACAGGAAAATATCAGAAAACTAGTTACAAAATTATGAAAAATTTCATAAAAAATAACGTGAACGGATGATTTTCTTTAAAATTTAAAGAACAAGAACATGCACGTGCGAATTAAGGCTTACTAGTTAAAAATAGCAATAAACCCCCTATTTTTTAGGTGAAAAACACGAAAAGGACAATAAAAAATCTGAAACTCGATATTTGAAAGCGAAAGATGCGTTTGAAAATCAGTGATTTGTGTTTTTTTACCCAAAAATCCTGGGCTCTTGGGGCAAAAGTGGTCTAATTTTTTCAATCAACGCGAAAACTTATTTTCTCGCTTATATTTTTTTTTATAACCGGGGAATCGATTGATGAAGGTTTCAGGAGCTAAAAATTTTTTCCTGATCTACCTACTCCAGGGTTTTTCAAAAAAATCTTGCTGAAAATGAAAATTTCTGAAATGTTTTCAGATTTTAGCGGTTTCGATTATAATATGGTTTTTCCATACGGGGAACATGAATCCGAGCGATTTGGACCATTCCAGACCGAATCTGACAGAGTTTTGGTTGAAACACACTCTCAAGAAGGCAGGGGTATAAAATTGCTGTTATCGCTAGTTTGGAGAGCACTCCAGCAATGGTATTTCAACCCAAACTTGGTCAGATTCGGTCCGGAACGGCCCAAATCATTCGGATTCATGTTCCCCATATGGAAAAACCATAATACAATCGAAAACGCTAAAATCTGAAAAAATTTCAAAAATTTTCATTTTCAGCAGGATTTTTTTTTGAAAAATCCTGGAGTAGGTATGTCAGAAAAAATTTTTTAGCTCCTGAAACCTTCACCAATCAATTCCCCGGTTATAAAAATCCCCAGTATACACGAGAAAATAAGTTTTCGCGTTGATTTTAAAAAGTTAGACCACTTTTGCCTCAAGTTCTCAGGATTTTTGGGTAAAAAAACACAAACCACTGATTTTCAAACGCATTTTTCGCTTTCAAATATCGAGTTTCAGATTTTTTTTATTGTCCTTTTCGTGTTTTTCACCTAAAAAATAGGGGATTTATTGCCTTTTTTAACTAGTAAGCCTTAATTCGCACGTGCATGTTCTTGCCCTTTAAGTAGGAAGGGAGATATGTACCCCTTGTCCCTTCCTTATATAGATGCATATATGCTCTTTGATCCCATTTAAAAGCGCATTCTTTAGTTTAAATTTTCAAATTTTAGTTTTAACAATAGCTGTGATTTATACTATCGTTATCATTGGTCATACCCTAATCCATCATATATATATTCGTTGACAAATGAAAAATTAGATAATAGCGACTATAAAATGAAACTAACTATTTCATTCCAAGAAGGTAGAATGGAAAAGAATAAAAATTTTTACCTTAAAATTCAGGTTCAAAAGATATAGGCCTAACATCGATTACTGAGGATTATGCTAATCAAATTCGTATCCGTCATTGGATTCTTTGTGTCGTCGATACATTCTCATTCATTTTGGCTTCTTATCTAATCATCAAAAAATCGAAAAAAGAAATGAGATCGTTTAAATGGTTTTTGCTCAATATTGCTGTAAGTTAAAATATATTCTCTTAACAATCGAAAATGCACTTCTTCTTAATTGAGAAATCTTTACAATTATCTCAAATATACTAAATTCTTAGATCTGGGCATATTTGGTTGATTTTAATTTGAACGTTCTATTCATTCCATTATCCTTGTTTCCAGCACCATCTATTTGCTCCCTTGGTCTTATAAGCGCAGGCATGGTTCCGGCTCTTGGCCAATTCATAAATTTTATACTAAACCCATACGTGATTTGGTTTATAACATTGGGTGGAACTGGTTCAGCGATATCTTGTGCAATTTATTATCGATATAAGTAATGGTTATATTCGGAATTCGATTTTCCGCAAATCGACTTATCGCAAAATCATAAGAAAATCAAGCGATCGGAAGAAAATTCGACTCTTTGCGAAAAAACAAAATCGCAAGTTTTGTGAGAAGCTCGACTTTTCGAAAACTTTTGGGTTTGCAGAATCTATTTGCAAAAGATTTAATTAAGGAAATTTAATATCAATTAATCTATAAATACAGTATCGGTCAAAAAGATTGGTCACTCCTGATTTTGAAAAAGTTGTTTGCTCATATAGGTTGTTTTTCCTGGAGATCCCGAGTTCAGGGGTTGAACTTTAAATGTAATAGTCGCGCCTATTTAGTTCGATTCTTACGATCTTGGGCTTAAAAAGTCCTGAGAATCCATATTGCAAAGTTAAAGATTACTTTTTTTAATTTATGGCTTCTAAAATGATTTTTTCAAAAATATCAAAAGTAAAAATTTTCCCTAAATCTTGAGTCAAAAATGATTCATTTTGCCCTGTATCCATATTTCGGCCATTTCTTCAAAAATTCTTCTAGTGAAGTCAACTTGAGTTTTTTTTCTCGTCAGAAATGTTTCAAAACTATGTCATACGAAGTAATAAACATTCTTTATCCAAATTCGATGAAATGTAAAAAAGCATAATATAGTTGAAAAAATGATCAATAAGCAAAGTTGTTTGTCCTTCAAAAAACAGGTTAAAATTTATTTTGTTACATTTCATAGGGTTTTGGTAAAACGTGATTTTTTAATTTCTTTCTTTAACAAATGCCCTCATACACCCAAGGGAAAAGTTGTAGCTTGTATTTCGAGCTTTCCAATAACACCTTACTTATGTGTATAGGTTACATAGAGAAAAGTTATAGCGAAAACAAAAAAGCTAAAAAATCGTCAATATAGCCAAAATGTATAATTCGATAAAAAATCATTTTTTGAGGTTTCACATCTCGAAATATGGCTATTTGTGTTGTATTTGATCCCAATTTTCATATTCAAAAAATTTGTTTATAGTGCCGGGCGTCCACCACTTGGTTCGAACTCTTGAAACATTGCCTGAAAAATTCAACAAATTTTTAGAGGCACATAACTTTTCCTAGGAAAATCAGATTTCAGTGGTTTTGATGCCATTTTGTAGGGCTTAGATTCTGTTTTAATACGACACCAAATCTATATTTCTTTTTAACATAAAAAAGAAAACTCGATTTTTCGAAAATTTACTCAAGAGAAAATCCATTTAAATTTGAAAAAATAGAATTTTCTTCTTTACTTCGTTAGCTAGACATGTGGATTTGGTGTCATTTTGAAAGCAGGATCAACGCCCTACAAAATGACACCAAAACCTTTGAAATCTGATGTTTCAATGAAAGTTATATGCTTCTAAAAATTTGTTGATTTTTTCATTTAAACTCAATTTTTTCGAAAAATCTAAAGCCAAATGAAATGTTTTAGCGCTAGAAATAATTACAACACCACTATTATAGTAGTGAGAAAAATGAGTTCAGAAATTAGATATTTGAACAAACAACTCTTTCAAAATCAGTGTGACCAATCTTTTTGACCGATACTATATGTATAATTTGTAGGCAACTTCTCAACAAATCGATTGCTAGCATTGAAACAAAGCGATGGATAATTCCCATGGCTATACTACACTTTATCAGTTTTCTTCCTCCAATGATACCGATTATCTTGGCTGTTTATAATGATAGAGATGCATTCGATGCAGAACAATCTCTAATAATGGGATTCACATATGCATGGGAAGTTAATACCATGTTTGAATGTCGTGAATTAAATTTTCATTCAGTTTCTGTTTATATCTTTTTGGGAGTTGTTGCTTTGGAAATACTTATCTATACAATAATAATTGTTGGTGTACAAATTTACATGTTGTCACATTCTTTAAAAATGTTGAAGAAAAATAAACATCAAAATAGCCTTAGGCTACAGAGACAAGTGATTGTTTCAATATTTTTACAGGTAAAGTTTTTTATCTAAAGATGTATATTGTTTTAGTCAACCATTCCAATGTTATGTTTAATTCTCCCTTATTTATTCATGATTGCAACAATCATTCTTGGGCTAACAAATGTTGTCCAGATAATTGAGTGGATTTTTGAGTTTTCGACTTTACATTCTTGTTTCAATACTTTGGCCATGATTGTTTCTATTAGCAGCTACAGAGAAGCTTTTTGGGATATGCTTAGATTGAAAAAATACAATTGTTGCCGCGAATCTGCCCAAACACCACGCCTACAACAATACGAACTTGAAGTTCAACAGGATCCTGGCCGTTACAATCGAAATGTTCATAAAACCTTTGATCAAATGTTAGGTCGAACAGCTAGTACTTCTGATCTTCCTGGTGACATGAATGTCGTTCCAATGGGAAATTTACAAGTGCTGGATGTAGACAAAGATGTATCAATATAGGATGTTGTCGAGGCTCAAAGTGTTACATTCAAGAAAGGCCATAGATTTTATAAGCCAAAGACTATACAAAAATACAAGAAAATTATAGTGATGGAAAGAAGAATGGTGACATGTTTGAGGGCAGTCATGAAACAAGAATGAAATGTTGCAGTCATGGTCGTACATTGTTGGGTAAAAAATTTCAAATTTTTCTTTTTCAGGTTTCTTTAGACCGGGGCTTGGTTCCCCCGTTTTCAGCTCGATTTTTCGGAACTTATACACTTCCCCACTCCCTAAATTGGATGAGAGAGGGGGCCATTTAGAGGAGGTGAGAATATTTTTCATGTGGAGGAGGTCTGGTGGAACAAAGAGTAATTTTTAAAAATTTGGGATAACGTGTATAAGCAATTTTTGTTTTAAAAAATCGATTCAATATTGAAAATTTTAGGCCTTTTCACAAACAAGGGTGTCAAAATAAAGCCAGCAGACTACGACTATATTTTCTTCGTCCAATCTACCTCGTATAATCGCAAGCTGATCGGTGGCACAAAATTCCTTTATGAAGTAGACGACTATTAAAGGATCATGTTTTAAATGTCTTATAATTTTTTTATCAGATTACTTATACAGGGTGGTGCAAAAAAACCGCAATTTTGAAACTTTTGAGGGCCATTTTTTCGAAAAAAATTTTTTTCATGATTTTTTCAGAAATGACCCTTATAGGGGTAATTTTATGCGAGAAATCGATTGCGCGCAT
>JAQGCP010001435.1:0-12398 GCA_034699885.1 Acrobeloides thornei | reverse complement strand
ATTTCACGTTTGCTTTTTTAAGCAAAGAAATAACGAGTTTAAGCAAACGTGAAATAGTGCTATTTTCGCGAAAACAAGGTGATGGAAGCATTTTCACGCGACGGGGATGTGCGCAATCGATTTCCCGCATAAAATTACCTCTAGAGGTCATTTCCAAAGAAACAAGCTAAATTTTTTTGTTGAAAAACGTTAAAGTGGGCTCGCAAATCTTTAGTAGTACCAAATTTTATTTTAAAAAATTAGACAATAAAATTTTCATTCGATAAAATGAAAAATCATTTGTGCTTGATTCATCATTCAGATGAAGATATAAATAACAAGGAAAAGGTTAACAGCGTTTTTTAAAAATTGTTTCAATTTTTTGATTTCACAAAATTCCAGGCCAAGGGTCAAAACATAATGTTCCCCTTATGATTTTCGACCGGATAATAAAGACAAGAGTTTCTCAAATAAGTTTTTGATAAAGGAGAAGGGCCGATTGAGGCGAGTTATCACAAAACTAGTCAAATACAATTTTTTATTATTAGCTTATATGTATAAAAATATCAAATATTTATAACAAAATAGGAGATTTTCTCAGCTCATCACTTTCTGATGGGAATTCTGTTTTGTCGTATAATACATCTTTAGTTTCATCCATGTCAGCATTCGCATTTTGGGAAATCTAAACAGCATATATTAAAACAAAAAAGCTTAACCGCAGTGAGGTTTCTAGTAGAGACTGAACGAAACAACAAAATCTGCTCAAAATATTTTGTAAATTTTGCCCAAAATTCGGGGATCAAATTTTGGGCAGTTTTTGGGTAATGAGTTGTTTGTTTGTATATTTTCCAATTTCTGAGTCATAGAGCTTTTAACATACCAAGTCAACAAAACTTCTCTCTGTTGAATCCCATTCCATAATTCTATCCGTATATAGAGAAGTGAGCATCATCAGAGATGGGATCTTTCGCATGACTACAATAGTTGGGAAAACAATAATAGATTTCGCACGCTTCGATCTAATCCAATTAGAAATGTGTTTGCAGAAAGATAACAAAGTTCCTGTTGTAATCCGGTCCAGAGCAGGATGGGTTTGATAAAGTTCGACCTAAACAGAAGTCGGTAATTCATATTTGTTAGAGAAATGTTTGTCGGTACTTTGCTTTTCCCCTTTCTATCCTCCAATTCGGGTGCATCCAGAATGCAAAAAAGTAGGTGGTACCACCCCGCTCTGGATGATACCACCCATAGGTAGTATCATACATGATAAGAGATGACTGTCCCTCCCAATTCATCTTATTAGAAAAATTTTAAAGGAAAAATAGGAACCCAATTTGTATTTTTGGTAGGAAAAATGCTTAAAAACACGAATTCAATTCGTATTTTGGGTCAGACCTATGGAGGATGGTACAACCTTTTCGCTCTCTGGGTTTATCCCTTATACCACAAAAAATCAGACTTACAAATAAAGACTTCAAGATTGAAGAAATTTGATAAATCTTCGGCGGATAGTTAAGAGCATCAGACCTGCAACCGAAATCTCTCAAAAGTTCATCAACTTGCTCGTGGCCATAATACATAATGATACGTTTCAAATGTTGAGCTTTTGGCGCCTTTTCCATTTTGGGTAACCTTTGAGGTGGAGATGTACGGAACCATAACACTTCGCCTCCAGTTTCAGCTATTTTCATCGCTTCAGAAAACAGGAAATCTAATGGAGCATCATCAATAGAGTCGTTGGGGTCGAAGAATAAAACCAATAGATTAGATTCACCATCAATAAATTTCATTTTTTGGGCTCTAAAAAATTTTTTTGAAATATAAATTTTGGTGTCGTTGAAAACTGGATTTCGTAGCAATCGAATGACACCAAACTCATGCAATAACTTCTGATTGAGGAGTTATTGCATAATTAGTAAAAAATGTCAGTTTTTTCGACATTTTTTACTAATTATTTTACCCAAAAGTGGGAAATATTTATTGAAAAATTATTGGTAAATTTTCATTATTTTTTGAAAATTTACCTAAAACAAATAAAAATTAACTTTATTAACACTTTTAAGTAATTTATAAAACCATATAACATAAACGAGAAATTAAAAACAAAATTGCACATAATAAAATCACTTCAGGCGTGTTTCCTCAGATTTTCCGCCATTCCATCCTTGGCATTCTCCTTAGCTGGCTCGAAATTCTTGATCGGCGCTCGATAAGTTCCGTTGATGATAGCCAAGTGAATGAGCTGTGTTTTCTTGTACTCATCGTATGTTGGCGTGAGAAGAGATTCGATGACCGACACCGCCTCATTCAGATGTTCCTGGCACTGCGCCATGTTCGTGCCCATTGCTGTGATGTGGACGTGAAGCTGTTCCTGAAGGTGCTCGTAACCGGGCTTTCCACTTAAGCGTTTCTCCTTTTCCCGGTCCTAAAATGAGAGATAAATCAAAGATGTATCAGGGCTGAAATTCTACCTTCACAGAGCCTTTTCCACGAATGAGAATACCACACTGTGTAGCCGCTTCCAACTGACGAATCGAAATTCCACGCGGTCCAACTATACGTCCAATGAAATTGTAGCCCGGGTGCTCAGGAATGTCGACTTTCTTTTCCAATTTGAAGATATGTGGTGAATTGTCCTGTACAGCATCCACAATATTCGGAATGCTCATGATCGGATTCTTTGTAATGTCCTAAAAAAGCATGGCTGGTTCTTTTTAAGAGTTTGAAGACACTAACCGTTGAAGCCATGCGAGTCTTTTTCATTGAAATAGTTTCCACTTTTGTCGGTGTTGTCGTTGTAGATTTCGTTGCATTATCCTTCGCATCTTCTCGCCAATTGGATGAGTCCACTGCACTTTTTCTGCCAGAGGCCAATTGTAAGAATTTCCGCGAACTAAGACTCGTCTGCTGCTGTTGTTGCGGAGGCGATACCGTTCCCCACTTGGATGCACAACCGGCTTCGCTCGATGGAGCTCTAGCACGTTTTGATGTGGACAAATCAGCGAGTTCGAAATTTTCTAGAGCTGTTCGGAGAGCTTCAGTCGAGTTTACAATGCCACTGGCACAGAGACGAGCCCAGACGAGATTGGCCTCTTCCAAAAGCAGCAAATGCGCCGAAGTGAATGAGGTAGGATCATCCGCGCGAACATAATTCATTGCAACAATTTCGGCCATCAGACTATCAAAATAGCTGAAAAATTAAGGATTGACAAAATAAAACTTCATGGAGAAAAAACTAGTGATGCTTCGAAATTCCATAGGAAATTGCCATTTTTAAGCTGAAAATGACGCTTTTTGGCGAAAAATGATGAATTTTGATGAAAAAATTTGACAACTTTGATCTGTGACTCCTTATTTTCCCGCCATACGACCACATAGGGATACATCAACCACGATTTCGACGCATCAAAAACCCCAAGTGCAATGAATATAAGAACACAAAATTCTGTGCAAAATTGTGCAAATTTCAAACCAAAAGTTGGTAAGATCTCAAGGAATTACCTAATATCATTCCTGTTCGTATGAGAATCATCATTTCCGCTTAACTTGTTCTCGGCCATTCGGGAATTTAGCATAAGAATTTCCAACCGTTTCAATAGAGATGCTTTCGTAGCTGGAGAGTTTTCACTGGGTAAAGTCGTTTCTTTCAACAACATATCACTTGATGATAAGCAATTTGGGATTCGCAGAAAATAAGCGCAAAATTCAAATAAACAATCGCAAAAAATAGAAACCTCAAATCATTTGCTTTTATACAAACTCTGAAATTCGCATAAATTGGTTGTTATGCGGGAAACTTTGTTTTTTTTCCATCGCGCGGTGCTAGCTCATGACCAACTTTTTGCCCTTTTCCAGGGGCAGAAATATTAAGAGGGGATTAAGGGGGTGCTTTTTGCGACCATTTGGGAGAAACAAAATTTTTTTCGTAAAAATGACCCTTTGGGGGTAATTTGATGCGAGAAAACGATTGCGCGCATTCCCGAAGCATGAAAACGCTTCCTTGACCCTGATTCAGCGAAAAAATCGGTGTATTGAACGTAAATATGTATCCTTTACCTGATCCAGGGTCAAGGAAGCGTTTTCACGGTTCGGGAATGCGCGCAATCGATTCCCCGCCTAGAAAAACCTAAAAATTGACGGTTTTCTCATAAAAATCCGAAAATGTTTGATTTTCGCTTCAATACACCCACCATTCCCTGAATCAGAGTCGAGGAAGCATTTTCACGCTTCGGAAGTGTGCGCAATCGATTTTCGCATTTTTTACCCCTAGAACCGCCATTTCAAACAAAAAATTTTTGGTCGAGATCTGACCCTAAAGTGGTCCCCCCTAGTGGTATCTTGTAATTTATTCTCAATAAAATATTTAAAATAAACATTCTATGCAAAAAAATTATTTCTTATGGAAACAATCTCTTGATTCTCCATCAATTTCACCAGCAAGTTCAATCGTTCCAATATTATAAAAATCTAGCGCATATTTGCCAGACGTGATGTAGTGCTTGGGAATGTAGATCGAAAATTTTCTTTGGCATGGCTAAAAAAATTAAGATTTTAATCCTTTTTTTTAAATCTCTTACCCAAATATCATCACAGTCATGATAGATATTCAACTTAGGCGTGATGCGACTGATTTCATGTTCATGTCCGGAAATTTCGAAGAAGCCGTCGAAGTTTGTTTTTCCTCTTGCAATCAAGTCATCCAGAGTGAAAGCTATAAATTTTCAATTTCACCAGCAAGTTATAGCTAATAACAACAAAAGATATAAAAAAAGAGAAGTCTGTTCTAGCCGTGCCCTATCCGCATATGTGTTCAAGGGGGGACACGATTTTTTTAGAGAAAGATTTTTCTACACTGACAAGGGACATCATGGAACTGTCATATTCAAAAAATTTTCAAACCCGGCTAACTTTGTAGAGCAAATCCATTTGTTATTTAAAAGTGATCGACTTTTTACCTTACAAGCTCTTGGCTTTGAGCTATGAGGCTCAAAAGTTTCAAAATTTTATACGGATTATGCATAAGCACTTTGTTGTAGAATGAATTCTATGTGTTGAAGATAGATGCCGACCGGAGTCGAACCATCGATGGGCTAAAGCACTGGCACTGAGCCATGAACACATAGAATTCATTCTACAACAAAGTGCTTATGTATAATCCGTATAAAATTTTGAAAATTTCGAGCCTCATAGCTCAAAGCCAAGAGCTTGTAAGGTAAAAATTCGATCACTTTTAAGTGGCAAGTGGGTATGCTCTACAAAGTTAGCTGGGTTTGAAAAATTTTTGAATATGACAGTTCCGTGACGTCCCTTGTCAGTATGGAAAAATCCTTTTTTTTAAATCTTTTTAAAAAAATCTCCTAGATAGAGAAAAAAGTGACTTTTGACCGTTTGTAAAAATCTTTTTTCCTCGCTGAGCAATCGATTTTTTAAATCCGTGAGTATATTCTGAAACATCCTGTATCCTTTTTAGGATATCCGGTAGAAGTTAAGTTATGTAACAACTCACTGTCATGATCATAAAGTTTCACTAACACATTGCTAGCTGGTATGCCCTTACATAAAAGTTGACCTCGAACACCTATAGCTTGGCTAGGCCTCACTCCAGCGTTAACATAAGAAAATAACACCAAAATTGATAATAGAAATAGCATTTTCTAAATTTAAAAAACGTGAAAACTCATGTCCTAAGCCCAAAAGTTCAAAAATTTCAAAATAAATGTTTACACTCGACTGATGAGGCTATTTATTTCCACCAAGACAAGATTTTTGAACTCAAAAATAACGAGAAATCAAACCGAATGATTCATCAACAATAATTAAAAACTTGTATTAATCAATCTCTCACAAAAAAGTACACCGTCATGGTTTCTTCGATTTTGGCCAAACATGCGTCAATTTTTTACCCATGATGGGAGTACTAAAAAACTGCAAAAAATTTTTCCGACCATCATTCTATGAGAAGATAGAGCCCAAAATGTGGTTTTTGGGGTCAAAATTAGGGTTCAAAGTAATGATCATAACTTTTTATGGTTAAAAGTTTTTTCGATAATTATTTTTGTCTCTATTAGGGGGTGAAAAGACGAAAATTTTGATATATTAACTTTGGCCACAGTCCTCTAACTTCATGCCTAAAAACGCTTTACAAAAATTCGACTTTATTCTGCCCGTTTCTCTTATGATTTTTTGAAAATTTTGAAAAATTGTACATTAAAAACACCATAAAAAATTTTTAGCACCCTCTGTCTCAAAATCCTGAATACACCTATGCCTTCCACTCAAGAGTTGGTCCCCCCACTCAAACTCGGCTTGGAAGGGAAAAAAGTGAACTTTTTTGCCAAAAATTGTCATTTTTTCTCAAAAATTACTAATTTTTTTGTCAAAGCCGTGCCTGCTAGCGAATTTTTATTAAAAATATCGATTTTTTAAACCATTTTTATGTATATTTTTTTGAAAAACAACTTTTTAGGGGCGATTTTATGCGATACATTCGAAAATGACGTCACAAAAATTCAAAAAATTTTAGGAGATATCCCTTATTTTGTTCCCCATTTTAAACACTTTTAATTATGCTTACCAAAACCATGATCAGTTGAAAGAAATTTTTTTAAAGTCCGACTAAAATATTGATAAACAAACTTGATGTAAAGAAAATAACAGATGTTTTGATCAAAAAGTTTGGGATCTTTGACTCATCGGGAAGATAAAATTTTATGAGACTTATTTCGAGTCCATCTTTTTTTGAAGATAGTTGCTGAGTTGAAGATGAGTGCTTTCGTGAATGAGAAAGATTGTTTTCCCATCGAATTCAAAATAAAAATTGAATAATGACGATCAAAGAGGAGGAAAATCCTACAACTTAAATGATTAATGTTTGTTTGTTTGTACGGACTAACTGTTTACCATTAACTCCAAATAGTGGGAGGCCTGGGGAGTGTAGAGCTCGAAAAGTTAGACAGATCTGTGCCTCAAGGAATAATTTTTTCTGGTATACCCCTTATTTGCGTTACTGTAATTATACAAGGACAAACCTTCGAATTTGTCGGAATCGATTTAACTATGGATGTATTTAGCCATGGGCAGCTTTACGTCGTCGACGAGAGGGTCACCTTGAGCTGCACTTTAGCTTCTTTCTCTGACAGCTTTCCAGGAATCGGTTCACCCGTCGTAATTGTCCGCCTGGAGCTTCTAGTTGTCCTTGATCCACTGGATGCGGTCGCGTTCGATGCGGATGAATGTGTCGATGCAGTATTGCTGGAACAGCTTCTCACCAAAGTAGAGCGGGTTGAACGGCATTCTAGCAGGCACGGCTTCGTATCGCTGGCTGAAGTCGATGCCGATGGTCAAGGGTATGCGTATGGGCTCTCGGGTGTCGTAGCAACGTCAGAATGCCAAGCGGTACTGCGCGAACTTCAGACGTGTGAGTCGCTTCTGAGCTCGGTTAGTGTAGATGAGTCTGTCATGCCAGCCAAAAGTACCAGTCGGGTTGTACAGCGGGTAGACGAAAGGCTCGATCCGCGGGTTCATGTTCGATTGAAGCATTTTCTTAAATCGAAATTTTCATAGGGCCTGGCTAGACTTAATTTTGTCGCGCGACAAAATTTGTTCTTGTCGCGTGATTAAATCGCGCGACAAAATTAAGTAGCCTGCCCATAGGAAAACAACCCCAAATATGATTTAGAATCGAAATCTGTACTATTAAAAACCCTATTTTGAAAAAAACCGCATCAAAAAAGCCTTTAAAATGAGAAAAATCGATTATAAAAGCTACCCAAAAAGGGACAAAAATCCTTTATATTTCCTGAAGAATTTCGTTCGCGAACGTTCTTGAAAGCTTACAGCCTTCTAGAAATCCATTTTTCATGCGGTTTTTTTCAGAACTATGGAATCAAATATGAGGATTAATTATTTTCTAATTTTAAAAATCGAAATTTTCAAATTTTCGTTGTAATATTTGTTTTTTTTTGAAACTATATAGTGTTCATAATGTAAAATGTTGATAATTGGCTATAGAAGTTTATTTTTGACGAAATTTTCGACCTTATTAGGGTTTTTTAGACGGGGAATCGATTGCGCGCAATGCCGATACATGAAAATGCTTGCATGACACTGATTCTTGCATGAAAAAAATTTTTGAACCTTTTGATGATATGCCCCTCGTAAGGGTAATTTTCAGTGGTCAAAATGAAAAAATTCCTTCATATTCGAGTTCCCCATATCGAAAAAATCCTATACAAAATATCATTTATTTTTATGAACTTTTTGAAAATTTGATTTTTGACCCCAATGGGGTCAAAAATCAATTTTGACCAAGGGTAAAAATACTCTGCTTTTCATTTTTGAGAAGATCACTCAGGCTTAAAACTCTCGTAACCGATTAAAAATGGCAGAACTTGTCAAAAAACAGGCAAAAAATAAGGGTATGTCACAAAGATTGGCGAATATCTTTTTATTGAAGCGAAAACTTTCTATAGTTATATAAATAATAATTGTAGGGCAGATCACCAGCTTTCTTTTGAGTGATTAACGGCGTAAAACAATTTCTACGAGGAGATATGCCAATTGCAAGAAAAACAAAGATTTTCCATTAGTACCATATAAAGATCTAAAAACTGACAACAACGGACAACTACCTGGGCCTTGGGAGTATGCTTATTTAAATATATATGGTGCCAATATCTTAATCCAACTGCGCTTTAATGCGCCATTTAAGGGTTTTGATCAAATCATTTTTTAGTGTCAAGTGCTTGATATGACAAATCTTGTCATCTGTCGAAAGATATGCTTTTTAAAGCATTTAACATTGTAGTATAGCTACAAATTGTAAAAATTATTATCTTTAGGCCCAATTCCACGATTATGCACCAAAATATTTGGTATAATAGTTTATTTTTATGGAAAAAAACAAGCCTCTACATACAGTGTATACGGTGAAAAATAATCTCCTTTCTAGAAACAATCGAGTTTATGCTGCACCGAATGAATTGCAGCCATCAAAGATATAGTAGAAGTCAAGTTCAGCGGTACACAATATTCTAGGATATATAGGGGAATTTCACAACAGATTATGTTTTCATTATCATGCTGTTGCCAATATATGCCGATAGTATAAAAAAATGCGAAAAAAGTGAATTTTTGTGATTTTTCGACCAAATTTTCGCCAAAAAATTTTATATTTTTTCTAAAATAACCCTATGGGGGTTTTTCTATGCGAGCAATCGATTGCGCGCATTGAAAAATCTTAAAAATCTCCCCCTGACCTCAAATCAGCCACAAAAAACCATAAAAATTACAAAAGGGTTATTTTAGAAAAAGATATAAAAAAATTTTTTGGCTAAAATTTGGTCGAACAATCGCAACAATCCACTCTTTTTTAGCTACCCTGTATATTAAAAATATTTATTGATTATCCTGTTCGGGATAAGATACACAACTAGTATAAAACGAAGCTTGTGTTAGCTTTTGAAAGTTGAATCTGGTCTCATACTTCTCCAAACACATCTTCAAAAAACTACATAACGCTTCTGATTTTTCTTTACCTAAAATTGTGTACTGTTGTTTTTATGGTATGTTCTGAATGTTAACGTTGCCGAGAAAATCGTGTTTGAAGTTGGCGATTTTTGAAATCTGTGTATTACAACGAAAACATGAACGTAGTGAAACTTCGTCCCTGAATCAATTTGTTGTGTATTGACACAAAAATTCAAAAATTTTTTTGGCAGTTTTCGTAAGTCAATGGAAAAACGAAAAAAAATTTTGGAGCTACTACACCTGGGGGGACGCACTTAACAGGAATAAAAATGCCGAAGTAAAAAATCAAAAATTTCTTTGACAAGTGACTCTTTAGGGGTAATTTGACAAGTGACCCCTTAGTGGTAATTTTATACGGGGAATCAATTGCGCGCACTCCCGAACCTTAAAAATGCTTCTTTGACCCTGATTCAGGAAAGGAATCGGTGTATTGAAGCGAAATCAATTCTTACGAGCATTTTGAGCCCAAGATCTCGAAAAATGACTTATGCTATCAAAAGTTATAACGTTTGAAAGTTTTAGTGTAAAGAAAAATTCAAAGACATTTTTAACATATAAAATCCAGCTCAGGCAAGAAAATTCCTTCTTAAATACGTGGAGCAGAAGCTGTAGAGCATTAAAAAAAATTTTTTGTTCAATTTCGCTTAATCTTTGATGAGATAATTGAGTTTTTCTAAGAGCTACTTGTTGACATTTTTAATGGTTTTCGTTTCAATAACATTATTCGCAACTTTTTGCACAGTTTGGTCAGCCGTGTGTAGTGTTTAAAGGTTATCCAATTGAAAAGTACATTCACAATTTAATCCCACGGGCATCTTTATTATATACAGACTACAACATATATAAAAAACAATACAAGATAAAAAAAAAGTACATTCTATTTGTCACAAGTTTCGATTCCGAAAATTAACATTCAGACTTGTTATTTCTCATGTACAGGGTGTGTTAAAAGTTCTTGGTCACTTTGAAATTTTCTCGTTCAGAAGTGTCGAGAAAACACGCTTTTGAAATGTCGACTTTTGCCCCCCCCCCTGTATATATAACCCAAATGAACCGTAATTATATTAGAAAATATTTTTGCGCTTTTTGAATTATTTTTTTGCGCTTTTTGAATTATTTTTTTGCTCTTTTGTGAACATCCATCTATTTTTTGTAGCAAAAATGGCTGAATTTCGACCAGCAATAGTGAAACTGTATGAAAAAGGGAAATCAATTCATGAAATTTCTGCTTTATTCGATGTGCCATATACGACTGTTCAAAAACATTTGAAAAGATGGGAAAAAACTGGCAGTAATGCAGATCGTCATCGGAGCGGTCATCCAAAAGGACTCCTCAAAACGTTCAAAAGATCAAGAGTTGAATCAAGCGAAACAACTCGCCGAAGAAAAATTCTACCAGAAAGCTTGCCAAGGCCATGTGTATTTCCGAATTTTCAGCGCAACAGATTATGAAAGTTGACATCGGATTGAAGTCTTGGGAGCGTCAAAAGGGCTAATATACATTTGACCTTTCTCAAAATTACACATTTGACCCCAGATCAACGTAAAATGGCAATCGACAACAAATGAGGTCAAATGTGTAATTTTTTGAGGTCAAACGTGTAATTTTTTGAGGTCAAACGTGTAAAAGGTCAAATGTGTATTAGCCGTCAAAATCACCCAGCGTTGACAGATGAGCAGAAGAACGAGCTATTGAAAAGAGCCAAGGCAATGAAAAAGCGTTTTGCTGCCAATCACCATCGATACATTGTGCTCACGGATGAAAAACTTTTCTCGATTGAGGAGGTTTGTTCTAGATGGTAGTTCTCGTAATTTCTGTGATTTTTAGGCTTTCAATTCACAGAATGAGTTTGGTCAGTGGAAGAACCTTTAGAAGAACGAGCCGTTCAGCGAACTCAAAAATGTTGGTCATGGTTTGGGCCGGTAAAACTCCTCATTGAGCAAGGTGTACAAATCAATCAAGAAGTCTATCTAGATATGCTTTGAGAACATTTTCTGCCTTGGGCCGCGAATCACTTTGGCGATCGTTCATGGGTCCTTCAATAAGACTCTGCGCCAAGTCATCGAGCATGAGACATATTGAGATTTCCCCGAGACGAAGAAGATTTCGAAAACGGTTAAGAGCGGTTAATTTCATCATAACAGAGAAGTGGCCAGCTTGTACGCCTGAATTGAACGTTCTGGATTATTCGGTTTGGAGTCTTCTGGAAGCGGCAGCATGTTTGAAGCCACACAAGACAGTTGAAGCGAGCTCTGGTGAAAGTCTGGAATGAAGAAATCACAGTAGAACGACTGAATAAGATCGTCGATGACTTCTCGAAACGATTAAATGAAGTATTCTGGAAGCATCTTCGAAGCCACACAAAACAGTTGAATCGTTGAAGCGAGCTCTGGTGAAAGCCTGGAATGAAGAAATCATGTTATTTGTTAAAAATTTCAAAGTGATTACGAACTTTTAACACACCCTGTAAGTGTAGTGTATACATAAAGAGCATAGTTTATGTAAGAAACCAACCTCTTTGTCGAGATTAAATATCTAAACCAAGTACAAGTTATTTTACGCTTTTTCATTCCTAAAAGTTGATACTCATCTAACAAGAACATGAATATTTCTCAAGATTTTCCGTGCATCTCAAGCTATCTACAAGGCTCGCTACAAAGTTCAACGTTCAACATTTTTTTCAATATAACTAGTGCAGATGAGGTATTTTGTAACACCATAACCGCGATACAAGTCAACTCGGGTCCCATATTACGTCATATTTGCTTAGTGTTTGTAATAGTCATGATTCTTATTTCTACTCTTGGAAAAATCACGGAAATCTACAAATGGTTCATTTTATATGCGGCTTGTTGCAACTTCCTATTGATATTTTATGACGACGTGT
>JAQGCP010001434.1:0-12402 GCA_034699885.1 Acrobeloides thornei | reverse complement strand
CGATAACGATTCAGAATTTACTGTAAAAACAAAAAATGCTTCATTTTTCATGAATTTTCCGAATATATATAAATTATGGCAAACTTCGCTAATCTAATGAATTCGTCGCCGTCGCCATTTAGTCATTTTTCGTCGCCATCGTCGTCGCCGTCGCCATTTAGTCACATCCGTGACACCCCCAATTTTTCAATTTTTGATGAAATTCGATTTTTGTTGAATTTTTCAATTTTTGACGAATTTTCAACTTTTAACGATTTTTGATGAATTTTTCGATTTTTAATCATTTTTCAATTTTTTATGAAAATTTTTTTTCAATTTTGTTGAATTTTTCAAATTTTGACTAATTTTTTCGATTTTTGAGAAATTTTTCAATTTTTAACGAATTTTTTCGAAATACCAAGTTTCGAAACATCAAATGTAACACGAACATCAAAAATGTCCGAGAATTACGAAACCGGAATCAAAACGGAACAAAATTCTTGAAAATTGTTGACAGAGTTTTTATATATCTTATCAGTATGGCCTTGAAAAAACACTCAAAAGAATCGTACTCGTGATAAAATCCTTTCTTGATCAGCAACTCCATGGTCCACTCGGTAACCCGATTTAGATGTCCAAAAAATCCTCCTAACGCTGAGCTTTTTCCAGTCGATTTCTTGTCTTGAGAAGCCAAATATTCGGAGTAAGAAATGTCTGGTTGACTACTATATACCACATAGGCATGCTCGTCCAACAAAAAGCACCTCGCCGATTCGTCCTATATTTCCAAATGACTTTCAAGTTCAAGATAAGTCAAACCTCCGTTTGATGACACTAGGACATAATGACCATGCAGGGATGCCGGCGGGAACATTTGGTATATAAAGAAATCGACTTGCTATATATACCAAATTTTCCCGCCGGCATCCCTGCGTGGTCGCTGTCGAGGTGTCATAAAACGGAGGTTTGACTTTACACCAAACCTTAGGAGAGCACCCAAATTTCTTCATCAATTCCACTAGACTGTCGTAAAGAAACTCGATCCCAGCGACACCCACCAACGCCTCATTCACGAAGATGGCTCGGTAGGCAACCGCCAAAAGAGTCTCGTTTTCATAGTTTCCATACGGATTGGGGTTTTCAGTTAGCTTCCATAGCTTTGTTTGAGGATTGATGTCGACCACGATTCGGTCTTTCATTCGCACTGCTCGTTTAAAGTAATCGTCTTCGATGGAATTTCTATTCAGCTCCAATACGTAGTGTTTGTAGACCCTAAAGTTGAGTAAATATTGTTACAAGTTAACAGGGACCAGCCAACTCGGAAAAAAGATGCCATTTTGTTGAAATTCTGAAAGCTCATGAAAAATGGAGTATTTTTGGTTTTTATGATAATTATGAATCACTAACGGCTTCGAGGTAATCGCGTGTGAAAAAGCTTCGTCTGTGTATTACAACGAAAACATGAACATGTGAGCAAAATTGAAAAATTCGTCAAAAATCGAAAAAAATCATAAAAATTGAAAAATCGTCAAAAATCGAAAAATTCGTCAAAAATCATAAAATTGAAAAATCGTCAAAAATTGACGATTTTTTCGATTTTTGATGAATTTTTCAAAATTGAAAAATTGTCAAAAATCGAAAAGTTCGTCAAAATTTGTCAAAAATTGAAAATTTTATCATCGATCGATACGAAGAAACGATTTGCCAAAACCGATTTAAAACAATCAAAACAATTCGGATTTGAATTTGTCCGAATATTGACACGAAAACCCTGAATTTGGTTCATTATGTCGTTTCATTCATGTTGTTTTATTCGATCGTTTCATTCATTTCGTTTTGAATTTATCTGAATTTTGACACGAAAAATCTGAATTTGGTTCATTATGTCATTTCATTCGTATCGTTTTGAATTTGCCTGAATATTAACACGAAAACCCTGAATTTGGTTTCATTCTATTATGTCGTTTCATTCGTTTTGTTCCATCCTCTTCGTCCCATTAGAGCCTATACCGCAATTATCTCGCCAACATAGAACGATTCAGTAATTACCGTAAAAACGAAAAACATTTAACTTTTTTCGAATATCATCAAAAATGGCCGACTTTTTCCCGAGTAGACTGATCCTTTAAGGGAAATACCGATGGGTCCCGTTGTCTTCTTCCACATATTCGCTAAAATCTTCCAAGGATTCGTTGTGGAATCGAATCAGCCCTGACGGGGTGGCAAAAAAGGATATATGGACGCCGTTTCTAAATTTTTGTTTTATTGCAAAGGACTAGTCCGATCGAAAAAAGTTGCCATGTTGTTGCTATTCGGAAAGTTCATGAAAAATGGAGCATTTTTTGTTTTAAACATTCCGAATATCAACCAAACATGGGCAACTTTTTCCCACTAGACTGGTCCTTTTAAGTGCAAAATTCACTTTTTATTCGACTTCCAGCCCAAATCTAGAAGTGAACGAAAACTGCTAGTCGCTTGAATATCCAAGAGAAGTCGCTTCACCAACTTCTCTCTTGGCTTACAAAGCGCTGGGAGTTCGCCCGACGATTTCATTTGTCTAACATAAGTAGTGAACGCTTGTTCGGGACCCAAATCCGTATCGCTGTCGTTCAATAAGCAATATCTCCACTGAGGATGAATTCGCCAGTTCTTATCCTCGAGCCAAGTAAGATCAATCTGTGTCAGATCCAAGTGTTTTCGACGATTCAAGCGAACTTGATCACCTTCAGCGATTGCAGAGCCAATCCTGGAAAATGCTTGAAAAGTTGTTCAAAAACAGGATATTTTCGGCATACACTTGAATGAAATGAAATGAAACGAAAGGTTTGAAACGATACGAATGAAGCGAACATAAATCGTCCGGAAACGGGTTTGAATTTGAGTGAATATTGACACGAAAACCCTGAATTTGGTTCATTATGTCGTTTCATTCGTGTTGTTTTATTTGATCGTTCCATTTGTGTTCGCTTCATTCGTGTCGTTTTTTTAAATTTGCCTGAATATTGAAACGAAAACCCTGAATTTGGTTTCGTTTCATTATGTCGTTTCATTCGTATCGTTTTGAATTTGTCTGAATATTGACACGAAAATTCTGAATTTGGTTAATTATGTCGTTTCATTCTTATCGTTTTAATTTGACTGAATATTGACACGAAAACCCTGAATTTAATCCATTATGTCGTTTCATTATCGTTCCACCCTCTTCACTCCATTAAAGCCTATGCCATATTTTCTATGTGCAAAAAAAGAGCCTCAAAAACATACGTAAAATGAGTGTTTTCAATACATTCTGCATGGTACGAATTTTTTTGCTCGTAGACGCGTTTCTAACAATTTCAAAAAATTATGTTTTAAATTTTTTCAAAATTTACCATGTTTTCAATTGCAAATAAAACGTTCATCTTTTTGGTATTAGTGTTATCGCAATTGATCACCGCTGATTGGATCTGAAATTGAATTTTTGTTGACTTTTTTTTATAGATTTTGATGAGCATTCCACAGAGTGGGCTAAAAAAAAAGTGGATTTTTGGGTCCTAGAAATTTATTTTCTAAGGGTAATTTTATGTTTCTAGGTGTAAGTGTATGCAGGGAATCGATTGCGCGCATTCCCAGACCCTGAAAATGCTTCCCTGGCCCTGATTCAGAGAAAAATTGTGTTTTCGAAAATGCTAAAAATGACCATTTTCGCTTCAAATACCCAATTTTTCCCTGAATAAAGTTCAGAGAAGCATTTTCAGGATGCGCTCTATCGATTCCCCAAATAAAACACCCATAGTGGCTCATTTTTAGAAAAATAAATTTCTGAGTCCCAAAAAATAAATAAAAATCCGCTTTTTTTGCCCATTTTGCAGTGGCGTAGCTAGGGGGGAGAGGACCTGGGGTGGTCCCCCCCCCAAATCTGAAAAAATCATAAGGGTCTCCCTCATGTTTTGATCGGCCAACCTAAAAAGGCAAATTTTGGGGGTTGGTTCCCCCCATTCCTGGAGTCTAGCTACGCCACTGCCACCCTGTAAATAAGCTAGCACAATATAGGTAGGATATATATATTATGAGACTGAAAGGGGCAACAAATTTGTGTTTCATGCCTTGATAACACAATATCTAGACACGTTTACACATTCTAACTTCGTTTAAAATCATTCGGATACAATCGTCGTAATTTGAACTCAGAGGACAACTCGTAGTTGCCTCGAGTTTTGTCCATAGCTAAGAAATTTGTTGAACATTTTTTTTATTTTTTTGTATTTTTTTCCAAAAGTTTACCATATTTGACAAGGGTTGTTGTGTTTCGACTTGAAGAAAGTCCATGTTGTTATAAGTGGGCTTGATCTCACCAGATTTCTCATCCTGAAAAACTTTAAAAATTTTTTTGAAAAACTTGGTTTACGATGGTCCGAAGTTGTGGATGGAACATAGCATAGCCATTATTATCGAGCATGAAGAAATAACTTCGACCGCCAACCTGAAATTTTTTTTTAGAGAAATCAACTCTGTTTTCTGGCTAAATTCTAAATTCTCAAAAAGCTGGGCTGAATGGCTAGGACGCTGGTCATTCATGTTATTGGGGCGGGTTCGATCTTTTTACGTGATCTTGGCCCGAACTCTTGGAGATCAACTAGCAAAAAAGCTCACCAGAGATGGATGTGCCATTTGGTGGAGCTCACCAACTGGCACACTAACTGCCGAGACTCCCATAAAATCATTTTCAATCGTAACTGGGTAGCCTACAGAGATCACATATTGCTTGCTCTAGAAGTTAAATTTCCACATGAAATCATTTTAAACGGACTAGTGCACTCGGAAAAAATACTATGAAAAAGTTATATATTCTGAAAGTTCATGAAAATGGAGCATTTTTTGTTTTTACGGCATGTTCTGAATCGTTGTGGTTTTTGAGAAACTTTTTTGAGTTCATGTTTTCGTTGTAATACACAAATTTTTTGAATAAAGTACTGTTCTTTAATCTAAAGGTGTAGAGGGGTAACCAAATTCGTAAAAATTGAAAATTTCGAAAAAAATTTAAAAATTCGTCAAAAATTGTAAAATTCGTTAAAAATCGAAAAATTAGACAAAAATCAAAAGTTCGTAAAATTGAAAATTTCGAAAAAATGAAATTTTCGACAAAAATTAAAAAATGTGTACACCTTTAGATTAAAGAACAGTACTCTATTCAAAAAAGTTTGTGTATTACAACGAAAAGCATGAACAATTTCAAACACAATTTTCTCAAAAACTACAACGATTCAGAATTTACTGTAAAAACAAAAATTGCTCCATTTTTCATGAACTTTTCGAATATAACGTGTTTTTTTCCGAATAAGACTGGTCCCTTAATGTTGCATACCATTCGCTCTCGGGCAACGCTTCCCCAAATGGCCGTCTCTTTTTGTATGGCGTGACTTTGTCGACTAACTGCACGCGACATCACTTTGACATAGTGCTAGAAAAATTTTTCTTTTGTATATAGTTAACCGAAAAGAATTGATACTTGAACTTTTTCTTGCACATCGGCCATATTCCCAATGTGTACCATAAAGCCTCGGTTGGTACACGCCATCCATTTCACTTGGTCGAAATCGATAGCCTCTTCGCCAATCAAAAACGAAAAGAATCGAATCTAACGTGAATGATGTTGAAAAAATGAATTCTCCTTTTTGTGTTACCTTTTTCTCATGGTTATAAATCTCGAAAATTTCTTTGTAATACCCAGGTGCGCCGTCGGTAATCAACATGATCACGTCGTTGCACCCCATTTGGGTGTCACGTGTTCTTTCTATAGACGAATTTTTTATCTAAAAAGTTACTGAGGTTCTGAGTCAAAAATGAAGAAGAATGATTAAAAAAGCAACAAACATAAAGCAGATAGCAAGAAGCGGGAAGCTGTACGGGTTTACGACAGGGAAGATGAAGATGGTCCTTCCTCCAGCCCACTGGAGACGAATTTTTGCAATTTTTTACGAATGTTTTGTATTGTCGAACCTTGAAAACGCTTCCCTCTGACCCTGATTCAGGGAAGTGGCAAGTGTATTGAAGCGAAAATAGGCAAATTCAGGGAAGCGTTTTCAAGGTTCAGCAATCAAAAATTCGTTAAAAGTTGAAAAATTCATCAAAAAATTGCAAAAATCTTCAAAATTTGAAAACTGCATCTGTGTATTACAACGAAAACATTTGCTTTTTTCCGAGTGGACCGGTCCTTGACTAGTTGTCGTAAACCCGATCCGAAAAGCGGCGAACAAAAAATTTAAAAGTATGAAAAACTTGATGATTATGTGTTATTGTGCAAGGGGGGACCTAAACATGCAAAGGCTTTTGGGCACTCACAGCTTTTTCGTATTCTGGTGTTATAACAAGCACCCAATCCATGAGCTCGACGTATTTAAACCGTGTGTCCAAGGTGCCCTGTTCTTTCTCTTCTGCATATTCATCTTTGGTCTTCAAGATAGGTTTACCGGGAAGCTATACAAAATTAAGATAAGCACAAATAAATTAGCGTTAGAACAAAAATTCTCGGCCATTAATAAAAATTAAATTATATATTAGTTTGCTAAAGCAGCCATTAAACATGATTAACGCTTAGCATCTAAGCTTTGGCAGTCTCGAAAAAAATTTCATTTTTGTTATATAGTCTGTTTCAAAGAGGTGATCAAAAGATTTTTGGGTGCTACTACACAATAGGTCCACCCACGTGAAAAATTTTTGCGAAAACACGCTTCCCTGGTTCAAGAAGAGCAAGTGTATTAAAGCAAAAATCAGATTTTTACGACTTTTCGCTTCAATACACAGGCCTCCCCTGAATCAAGCAAACGTTTTTTCGCTTCGAAAATTTCAAATTCGGACTCCCCGCATGTTTTTACCGGCTCAGAAAAACAGACTATATATGAATTTACTATAAAAAATAAGCATTCCTTGCGCATTTTTTGTGTTATATGCAAATTTTAGCAGCCATCAGCAGCCAGTTAAATTAATATAAAGGCTAAGTAAAACCTATAAGATACATTTAAAAGTGTTGTGAAAGCCATGGGAAGCGCCTTTTCATACTCGGCTTTCCCTTCTGATGTATAGTTCGCCAAACGAGTTCGAAGGAGTTTCTTATTTCTCATGGTCGCCTGAAGCAAGCCCTCTTCCGAGCACTCATCCAACAGGTTGGCATTTTTGGAAAACTAAATTGTGCGTTTTCTTTTCACCAGTCTAAAAATTTCGAAGCTACCGGCATGATGTTGAAAAAGTCGTTGTCTGAAAGTGTGTCCAAGATGGCTTCGATGGTTTGTTTAGCTATCTCGAAACGTTGGCCTAACATCGAGCCAGATAGGTCGAGCATTATTAGAACGTTTTTGGACATTGTTGCGGCATCGATAAACCTGAAAATTTGATGGAACTTGAAATCCACGAAACTTTGTTTATATGAGCTTGGTTTTCCCGCCAACACGACCACGCAGGGATGCATGTTGGCGGAAAAATCAAGCTCAGCTTTTTTTAAAATAATTTTTTGCATTCCTTAACTGATTTTTTTTTCAAACTTTTTTTTAGCTTTTCTTACCATTCCGAACTCCTACAATCAAATAGATCCAATTCAATTGCTTTGTTGTCCCACATCCATGGTGCTGCTAAAATTTTGTTGTTGAAAAAGTCATAAAACTAGATGATCTTTTCGTAAAATTTCTTCAAAACAAACCTGGGAAATAACGCATAAAGCCACTTTCGGAGCAAAACTTTTGAAAGGACAAGTCCTTGATTCTTTCGCGATTCCTTCTATACAACTGATCGATATCAGACCATTCAATTCGAGTCAATAAATAAGGGTCTAAAAATGAACTAGTATAGATTAGTTATCCCACTGAACGTGAAATTTTTCAAAAAAATTTTTTTCACCATCTGGAATTGACCCCTCTAGAGGGTAATTTTATGCGGAGAATCAGAATTTCACATGTCCGAGACCTGAAAATCTTTCCCCAATTACCCCTAGAGGAGCCAATTCCAGATGAAAAAAGTTTGTTTTTCGAAAAATTTTCACATTCAGTGGGATATTTAATCGATACTAATTCCAACTAGTCTGCTGGAACGGAACTGCTGTGCGTTTTATAATTTACTTCGGTTATATACAGGAGTTGGTACGTGCACTGCCGACGCTTCTGAGCTCGTTGGAATGCCATAAAAATTGACATTTGATTGAAGATTGAATACTCGAGTTCCATTTACAAAACTAGTGCCGGCAAAATGTCCATCTTTATAAACTAGCGCTGCATCCGATTGTGTTTTCGCAGACATAAAACGGACAAAATTTTTCGAATCTGGATCGTTCACTTCCACATCCGAGAGATTTTTCAACTCTTTTGACTCCAAACTGACTTTTGCATCCCAGGCTATTTTGGAGCGCTCCCTGAGGTATTCTTCAATTTGATGCTTTATCGACTTTAACTCGGTGCGTGGGTCAAAAATTTCTGCATCAGCAACCACGGAATATACCTAAAAAACAAAAATGATTTTTGGTGAAAAAAAATGAAAATTTTGAGATATTTTTAGTGAAAATTTGGTCATTTTTAGTAAAAAAATGTTAAAATTGGGACTGTTTTTTGTTGAAAATTGGGCAATTTTGGTGAAATACTTGAGCTAAAGCATAAAACTAGCACCGCAGACGAAATTTTTTGTTGAGAAATGCTTTTTTTAAAGCTGAAAATGCTCAGAAATTACACTGTTTTAATGAAAAAATTGGCAAATGTTGGCGAAATTTTTCCCAAAATCGGGAATGATCTTCGGGATTCCCGAAATGCAAAAATGACCATTTTCGGGGGGAAATATCGTCGGGAATAATACCTTATGAATCTCATGCCATTTTGTTGCTTCTTCAAAGATTTTCTGAATGTTTCCTGATAAATCTTCAGCCCATTTGGAGACTCTAAATTTAGTCAAGTAGTAAAAAATCAACAAATACCATAAATATTTTTAAGGTTAAATTTATTTTCGAAGCAGTAGTGTAGCCATAGGGAGGAAGGGGGCACTCTGGGTTAGTGCCCCCATTCTTGAATTTTTTAGATGTTTACCCCACTAATTTTGACATTTTTTGGAAAAGTGCCTCCTCCCCGTAGTTGAGGATCTGGTTACGCCACTGTTTCGAAGAAGCACAATAAAAAACGGTACTAGGAAAGTACACACCTCACAGATTAAAATTTGACGAATTTTTCACACGGATTTAAAAAAACAGTGCAAAATTTTGAATTTTCTGTGTGAAAAATTCGTTAAAATCTGTGAGATATATACCGTTCTAGTCAGTAGCGTATCTAGGATCAAATTTTGGGGGGTGCGAGAGTCAGTAGCATATCCAGGATTTTGATTTTTTCGATTTCGGGGGTGCGAAACTTCATTTTTTCAATGAAATTTTTCGAAATTTTCCTTATTTTTTCATTTTTGTGAAGAAAATTTTCGGTTTCGGGGGGTGCGGTCGCCCCCTTCGCACCCTCTTGGATACGCTACTGAGGGACAGTACCTAATTGTTGCTCCAAAATCTATATCATATCTGAGCTAAAGAAATTCCCTTTTGGACCTAAATAGTAGGAAAAAGTAAAAAACAGAATTCTCTAGCTCGTTTCTGGCAAGAAAATCGAAATATGAAAAATGCCTGTATATCTTCTACTTCAACCATTTATAAATCGAGTTTACAAGTGCCTTCATAGCGAGTTGGTACGCGCTTTGACTTTCATTTTGTTTGCTTTTGTTCGACTTCTACCGCCGCGAGTTGGTTTTTACATACACGGACTTTCTCAAAGAAGGGTAAAATCTAACTGACAGCAGCAGGAGTCGAACCAGAGCAAACAAAATGAAAGTCAAAACGCATATCAACTGCGCTATGTAGGCACTTATAAAATTGCTTTATTAAGAGTTGAAATATATTATCGATTTTTCTCGCCAGGAACGAACTAGAGAACTCTATTTTGATTTTTTTTCGACTATTTATGCCCAGACGGGATATTTTTAGCTCAAAATTGATATAGGTTTTGGAGTAACAATTAGGTACTGTCCCTATTAGAATATGCTTTTAGTTTTCAAACAAAAATATTTTAGAAATTTTACACTTCCAACCACCCAATGAAATACTTTCGCTGTATGAAACTAAAAATTACAAAATCTATATGGGAAGAATTTAGACAGTTAAAACAAAACGATTCAGCACTGGAAATTGAGATCAAGAATAAATACGGATGGAAGCTTAAAATTAGCCAAGACCAACAAACATTTTGTTCGTGGCTTAAAATCATCGTAGAAGAACCACAGCAGAAAAGAATAGGCTTCAAAAAGTTGTTTATATTTTGTTAAAATTGAAATAGCGAATAAAGATGTAATAAAAATGAAACACAAGAAAAAATTTTGTCGAACATCTTTGTCCTAGCCCGAGAAGTCCCAAAAACAGAGTGTATGCACCTTTGTAATCACTCTGTATGCTTAAAGGATCAGTCTACTTTTGGGGAAATGATGCTATGTGATAGAGCACAAAATTTGGAGCATTTTTTGTTTTTACGGTACCACCTGAAAATCTAACGGTACAAAGTTATGATCGAAACAAAATTGTAGTTTTTGAATTCAAATGTGTTTGAATATTGAAGCGAAGAGCCGGCACTCAGTCAGATTGTTTATTGAAACGATTTAATAAAACATTATAAAACTCAAAATTCTTGAACATTTAAGAACAAATAAATACAGCATTTCTTATAACTCGACGAGACGAATAAAATGACGTCAAAATTATTGAATTTGAAAAATGTTTTGAGTTATTGAAACGAAAATTCTGAATCAGAGTTTTCGTTTCAATAACCCAAAACATTGTTCAAATTAGATCATTTTGGTGTCATTTTGTCCGCCTCGTCGAGTTATAAAAAATGCTGTATTTATTTCCTTCTAGATGTTCAAGAATTTTGAATTTTATATAATGATTTATTAAATCGTTTCAATGCAAATTTTCATTGATGCCTGAGTGCCAGCTTTTCGCTTCAATGTTCAAACTCATTTGAATTCAAAAATTACAATTTTGTTTCAATCATAACTTTTACCGTTAGATTTTCAAGTAGTGCCGTAAAAGCAAAAAATGCTCTAAATTTTGTGTTCTATCACATGATATCATTTTTCCAAAAGTAGACTGGTCCTTTAAAAACAGGTCAAAATAGAGGTTTTCTTTAAAAGATATTTAAGATTAATCCCACTTCAAATTTAAAGATCTAGTTTTTTAACACAAGAATGGGGTTGGAACAAATGATCAAACGTTTAGAGGAACTCAAGCTGAGCACAAATATCAAAAAAATTTCAAAAAAAAGTTCTATGGAGGGTCCAACAGAGTCTCTGAAATTTGCTATATATGAATTTTGGCACATCAGTAGTAATTTTAAGATTTCTCAGTGCAGTGAGGTCTTGAGGGGATGATTTATAGCTTATTAGAAAGCTGAGACCCAGCGCTACAACTTTTGTCCAGAAGCTCCAGATAGTTCCACACTCCAGCTTTAAGGATTGGGGTCACTTTCTGCCCGGGTAGAATTCTATCTGGGGTAAACATCGATCTGAAGTTAGCGCAAAAGGCCATCTCAAATTCTGGACATAAGGGGGAATCTTTATGATTGAAAATTTGGTCGGAAAATGACCCTCCCCTAATTTTTGTGCTCAAAAGATTGGTCATGATCCCAGTATTATGGAATGATGTGACTTTTGCCTCAAAACCTTGTATTACATGATGTTAAGCCATCCAAATTTTCGGATTCTTATGCCATTTTTGCGTAACTTTGAGTGACTTAATACCATGAAATATGAAGTTTTGAGACAAAAGTTACATCATTCCATAATACTGGGATTATGACCAATCTTTTGAGCACAAAAAATTGAGGGGTCATTTTCCGACTAAATTTTCAATCATAAGGATCCCCCCTTTATGCTCAGAATTTGAGATGACCTTTTGAGCCAACTTCAGAGCGATTTTTACCCCAGATATAACGACAAAAAAATTATTTATTATTACAAGTTGGACAGCGTTTTTGTCCAATTTGGTTAGATAAAGTCATGATGCCTTAAACATAGATACAACATAAAGTTTAAATATCGAATTCTAGTTGATTATCTAAGAAAAATTCAATTATGAAAATAACAACAATATCTTGTTAAGAGAATTACAAAAGGTAGTAAACCGAAAATCAATCAATTTAAAGATGCAAAAAAGTTGATCTCCGGTGAGGATCGAACCCTAGATGATCAAATCGAAATTGGTCTTTCATGCTAGTATATCAGAAAACAAATTTATTATAAAAAATGCATATGCACGTATGTATTTCTTTATAACTGTTTTAAAATGACCTATGTTCTATTTTCCGGAATCAATTTTATCCATCAACACTTTTTGATTTTTGACAGCTAAGTTAAATCCCGGATTTAATTCAATAGCCTTTGTATAAT
>JAQGCP010001433.1:0-12403 GCA_034699885.1 Acrobeloides thornei | reverse complement strand
AACAATGTTCAAATTGGATAATTTTGGTGTCATTTTGTTCGTCTCATTTAGCTATACAAATTGCTACAATGTTCATTGTATGAAAATTTAAAAAATCAATGCAAAAATCGATTTTTACGTAAAAAATTCAAAAAAGTTTGTGTATTACAACGAAGAGCTTGTAACAGATTCAAACGCAATTATCTCGAAAACTACAACGATTCAGAACATGCCGTAAAAAGAAAAAATGCTCCATTTTTCATGATCTTTCCTAATATATCATTTTTTTTCATTTGGTTGTAAATTACTGGACTGGTCCTTTAAGGTGTCATTGGTAAGCTGAAATTCTGTGCTATAAAATTCACTACTGATTAAATACAAGTTTTTGTTTCGGTACACATATAAACATGACCTTTGTCATAGATAAGCTTCGAAAATGGGGTCGCGGGGACCGGTGAGGGCCCAACAGGGGCCAAGCTTTTCTCTAAGAGATTAAAAGCTAGAATCCTAATTTCGTTTCTAAAATGTTAATGGGACCTCAATCTAATAAACCCACATCAAGGCCCAAATCAATCGGATCAGAGTGAAGATCGGGACTTATCGATCGGATCGGAAAATCTCCTCTTCCCTCAAAGCGTGATAGCGCTCGAAGGGGAGTAGATTTTCCGAACAAAACAGAGAGAGGAGATTGTTCCAAACAAACATTTAACGCATCTTCTCCTCCGGAGATGCGTTAAATGTTTGTTTTGTTTTTGGGGGCTCCTACGCCCATCTTTAACGTTTTTGGACTTGATCTTATGCCATATAAAAAATTAAATTTTTTGCTTGAGAATTTTGTTCAGTCCAAGAACTTTCTTTCATCATAAAAATTATTCGATGTTATATAATTGTGTACTTCAAATGATTTTGAATAGTAAAGCCTCACCCTATTAATTAAGACTATGAACAATAAAAAAATTTACAACTACAATAAAAATTTTCACTGATAGTAGGGCAAGAATAAATTTTCACTTTTGTTCTTTTGTAAATAATTGTTGACCTCTAAAGATGGAACATTTAAAAATTTTATTCATTTTTAAATTATTTTTAACACTGATTTTGGTCGTAAATGCGGTTTATCCCAAAACACGTAAGAATTAAGTTGTAAAAATTTTTCAAATGATTTTTTAGAAGAATTTTTGGTGGAAAGAAGAAAAAGTTTACTTAAAGACAATACTGAAAAACTTTTACCTAAGGCTAATTTGACGAAGCCTAAAATTTTGGCAAATAGACTTCCAAAAAATTTAGCAGTAGATTTGTATGAAATAACGATTCAACCTTATTTTCCTGCTGATAATGTTACTTATGATTCATGTAAGTTTTCACAAGAATTATTGTGTAAATAGGAATATAAATAGATCATATATGCATAGATATAGGTTGTTTTTTCGGGAAATCACGAGCTCAGGGTTTTGAAGAAAAATTTTTTTAGATTTTTTAAAAAATTTTTGAATTTTCGTTTCAATAATATTGAAAATCAGGCAATAAAAGTAAAGAAAATTTTTCTGAAAAATACGTAATTTTCAAAATGCTATACCTCCATCAAGTTAACAGATTTTTGAAAAATTTTTTCGCAAAAATGAAGAGGAGATCTAGCTCTACAACATCAACATTTTGTCACGGAAAAAGTAAAATTTGCAAAATCGGAAACCTTGGTGCTGTAGAGCTAGGTTTCCTCTTCATTTTTGCGAAAAAATTTCTAAAAAATCTGTTAACTTGACGAAGGAGTAGCATTTTGAAGATTACGTCTTTTTTCTTCTTCTTCAAAATCCTGAGCTCATGGTTCCCCGAACAACAACCTATACATATTTCAAAATTTAGCCAAAAATTTCACTTTTGATGGCTACACAAAAATCCACTTTCATATGCTCCAAGACTCTATGAACATATCGGTCGATGCCTTAAACTTAAATTTTTTATCACTCAGTCTTTATGCCAACAATGTTCGGCAACAGCTCATTTCAAGTCAATATGACTCATCTACCTATCGCCTCACAATAAAACCAGTCATGTTCCTGAAACCTAATGTAACTTATCGACTGGAATTCAATTACACAGGACTTATAAACGATTATCGCGATGGTGGTCTTTTTTATACTAGGTGGAGGGACAATTATTTTGGATATACTAATCAGTAAGATAGGTTATACGAATATTGTTTAAAAGATTATGATTTAGTTATATTGTAGCTACGTTTTTTGCAATTGGATATGGTGCTAGATCCACTTTTCCATGTTTTGATGACCCGTCTTTTAAAGCAATCTTTTCTGTGACATTGATTTCACCGACAGCGTTTAAGACACTTGGAAATATGCCTTTAGAATCAGAAAATAAGATAGAGTAAGTAAAAATTATGCATTCATGCAAATATATTGTATACATGGATAGTACCCCTATCGACCACGACAATAACCCCCTACACTACAATACTCCTATCCCCATCCTTAACCTTATCCTTACTCATATTCATACCCTACACCTGAGAAAGCATAGTTCTCTAGGTACGCTACCGGAGGACCGTTCGATCTTGCAAGTTAAGCAAAGTTGGGCCCGGAGCGTCTAAGTTCAGTTTCCGAAGCCTTAGCATGTGCAATCCCCTGACTCCGGGGCGTTGGGCATACGCAAAAAGCCAGAGAGAGGCTCTTCCCCTTACTCATAATTTATATATCTTTTAGTAACGGCTACTCAATCCGAATCTTTCAAACCACTCCTAAAATGTCCACTTATTTAATAGCCTTTGCTACAGGAGACCTAGTTAACAAAACGGCCACCGCTAAAGATGGCACCCAAATTAGCATTTGGGCATGGAATGCCGATCTTGGCACTGATGAAGTAAGTCTCGGTGGTCCATGGATGGATAGACTTAATGTGTCTTTGGATACAAGCGTAAAGTGCTTTGAAGTATTAAGCGATTATATGGCAATCAAGTTTCCATTGCCTAAATTAGGTAAAAAGAGAGTAATCAGGTATGTAAATATGCGAATTTCAGATCATTTGGCATTGCCACAATTTTCATATGGTGGCATGGAAAATTGGGGCTTGATTACTTACCAGTATAATTACGTGTTGTTTAAAGACGGGGTATAGATTTAGTTAATATACAGAGTGGTCCAAAAGTCTTAATTTCTGTTTCTTCTTCTTTCCAATCGAATCATGAGACATGGTTGCAGGATGGTCCTTTCACATTCTTCTTATAGCCTGAACCTCAATCTAGTCGACTTTCACCTCTTTAGATATTTTTAAGACATTTTTAGAATAAGCAAAGACAAAATTTTCACAATCAAAATCAAAAGCCTATGCTTAAGCTTAGGCTTAAGACTAAGTCTAGGTTTAAGCCTAAGCCTAGGTCTAGAACTAAGCCTAGACCTAAGCCTAAGCCTAGGCCTAGGCCTAGGCCTAAGCCTAAGCCTAAGCCTAAGCCTAAGCCTAGGCCTAAGCCTAAGCCTAGGCCTAAGCCTATTCTTATGTCTAAGCCTAGGCACATTTGACTCAGTCAAATATTCCTGTAACATATATATTGCGATATAACTTTTCTAGGAAGACCACGCAGCAGATAAACTATTAGGCATTCAAGTACGGTGTCATGAAATGGCTCACCAATGGTTCGGGGACCTAGTAACAAACGAATGGTGGAGTGAGATTATGCTCCAAGAGTCCCTAGCTGACTATTTTGAAATAACTAGTATAGGCATAATGTACCCCAACCAGAGCGAATTTATGGTAAATATTTATCTATGCATGCATAAAATCATAAATTCTCTTAGGACTCCTATTTCGTAGCAACTCGCCAAGAACACGCATTACAAGTAGATTCAGGATATTATAATAACACCCTAACTGGAGGAAAAATCCACCCTCTTATTCTTAAACCTGATGGGAGTTTTGATGATATAACATATGAAAAAGGTGGTGCCCTACTTAGGATGCTATCAGGAACTTTTGGACCTACCTTATTTCAAGAAGCCCTAAGAAATTACTTAGTCAAATACCAGTTTGGTAATGCTGACCATTTTCAATTTTTTGAAGAATTTACCCAAGTATAAAACACTTTCTGGAGCAGTTCCCTTTGGGAGTACCACCGGAAGTACCACCAGCGTGTTTTTTTTATGTTTTTGAGGATTTCTTCGGAAGTATAAAGCCAATCCTGATAGTCTTGGTGTTGTTAGAAAGCTGGATTTCATAGCAATCGAATCACACCAAAATCATGCCATCATTCTTTCTGGTTGAGGAGTTATTGCATAATTAATAAAAAATGTCAGTTTTTTCGAGACATTTGTTTAATAATTATGCAATACCTCAGCACCCAGAAATAGTTATGGCATAATTTTGGTGTTATTCGATTGCTATGAAATCCAACTTTCTAACGACACCAAAACTATCATCATTGGCTTTGTACTTTCGGAGGAATCCTCAAAAAAACATAAAAAAGAAAAAAACACGCTGGTGGTGTCCCCAAAGGGAACAAGCTCTTACTTTCTTTCATATAAAATATGCAAATTTTAGGTAGCTCAAAAATACAAAAACATCACAGACTTTTGTGGAAACCCTTTGGATGTAAATCAATTAATGGATGCATGGGTGAATGTACCCCATTTTCCACAGATAGATGTGGACCTGACAAATGATGGAAGGGCATTTGTGCCTAGCCAAGAACCTTTTTTGCCTATTTGGTATTTGCCACAAGGGTATAACTATTCGTGGATGATACCAACCTATGTTTTGGACTATCAAAAGGGCAGAAGTTTCAAATGGATTCCGCGTAAATTTTATGCATAGATGAATATAAAAAACTTTTGATATTCTATTTTAGCAAACAACTTTTCTTGTCCTAATTTTGCTATGCATACCGACATACAAGCTTTCGACCCATACATGCTCTATAACGATGGGGCTCCCACTTACGCCAGAGTCCACTATGAAGAAGGAGCTCATAATAAAATCCGCCAACTCCTTCGTCAAGACAATGGCACCATCTCAATCAACACTAAAATTCGCTTAATTGCGGATGAATGGGCTTTCATCGATCGAGATATGGTACTTTTAGGTCTTCCCCCAAAACTCCATCGGGGAATGCAAATTCTCGAGTCTATTTTGAATTCCAACTTTTCTGTGCATGCAACCACTTTTATGGCTGCCCAAAGTGTTTTTGATACGATTTTTGAATTGTCCAGAGATCGACATGAATATGAGCTATATTTGAAGTTTTTAATTCCGATTTTGGAGAATTTCTATCAAAAAGTGGGGTGGAATGGTACCAATGATGATTTTAATACGAACATGCTTAGGTAATCAAATTTGCGAATTTCAAGTAAAAAATGAACTTAAGAGAAAGAGTTCTATATTATGCAGTGAGATTTGATATATTAGATTCGAGAGATATGGCAATGCAATATTGGAAGAATCTAAGTGAATGGTGTGCAATGCACTTTGATTACAATTGTAATATTTTGAACCCGAATATCAGAAGAGCGGTCTATTGTGGCGCTATGTGGGATGATAATGGAAGTGTTTTTGGGTGAGTCTTAAAACATTTAATTTAACAAATTCATGCACGTAAAATTGCATATTTATATATTTTTGAAGCTTTATGAATAAAATTTGAAACCGTCGGTTAGAAGCTTCGATGGTCAAGTGGTTAGAGTGCCCGTTTTTGCCACCAAAGGTCCGGGGTTCGATCCCCACTTGCTGACTTAAGTTTTTGCACTTGCACTCTTTCTGTTATTCGATATAAAAAATAGTACAAGTGCAAAAACCTAAGTCAACAGGCGGGGATCAAATCCCGGATCTTCGGCAGCAAAAACGGACACTCTAACCACTTGACTATCGAGGCTTCTAACCGACGGTTTCAAATTTTATTCATAAAGCTTCGTCAGAAAATTAGCAAACTTTGATCCCTTCTCATTTTTTATACGTTAAATCAAATTTTCTGGATCTTTTGCACATAAACTCCACTTGAAATGGCCGATTTTTTCGTATTATACTTTTTAGACGATTGTGGGAATTCTTGGAAATAGCCGAAGGAGGCTATTATACTTCTCGAGAAATAACCTCCATTGTTTCTGGCCTAGCTTGCGCTCAAAACCATACCGTAATCAACTGGGTTCTCGATGATTTGTACTCCCTATCCAACAACAGCACTCGATACAATCTATACAATTCTTTCAGTCATTTTTACAACAATCTTAATGCGTCTGAAGTGATGGCAGACTATATTATAAAAAATCCTCAAAAAGTATTGGATGGCCGTTCTTGTTATATTGGTCTTCCCTGTGTCATGGATCCATTCTTGGACGGTATGACCGGTTTATGGTATACCGATAGAAGAAAGGACCAATACAATCAAATTTATAACCAACTTTATCCCAACATGGATATTTATGATAAGGCTTATTTCCAAACCTATTATAATGTCTTACTCTCGGCTAATCTTAAAGGGCAATATGTCTACCCTGATATGACTAAGTGGATGTATGATAACTATGTTCCGATCGGAAAGAGTCCCTGGACGGTGAAAATAAACCAAACAATAGTGCCTTATAATTATAACCTGACGGTTAAACCATATTTTCCGAGTTCGTATAAATATGGAATTGGAAAGAATTTTACATTCGATGCGATTGTTAATGTGAGTTTAAACAAAAATGTAGCGACCATTATTTTTTTCTCGAGTCGAGAAAAAGCCACGGCGAGGACGACTGTAACGACCAAAAACTACCTTTTTATAATACTTTCAAAACAACCTTTTCCTTTTTACTCACTTTCGATCGCCGTCATGACCTCATTCAAGAGGCTTAACGGACAGCAGCAATCTTCATAGTTTCATTGGTGATAAAGTAAATTTGAGAGTCTTTAACGATCGTCACCATGGTACCCGAGGCACAAAATCATATTACCCGAGGGATGCTATAAAATTTTTTCCCATATATTAATTTCCCATGTGGTCTAGTGGTCAGGATTCGTGACTTTGTTGTGGCACGCTGAAATATGGGGAATATGGGGATATGTTACACAATGGGGAATGGACGAATTAGTCTAGTGTATCCTTGATAGTGACAAAGGTGCATACGATGTCTGAATAATGCTTACTTTATACATGCCGACCTAACTTACGATGAACTGTGCATGGAATAACTGTATTAGTCATTCCGTGCACAGTTCATCAAAGTTAGGTCGGTATGTAGTTATAAGGTAAGCATTATTCAGACATCGTACGCACCTTTGTCGCTATCAAGGATCACTAGACTACTTCACTCATTCCCCATTGTGCAACATACTCTCATACCCCCAACATTTCAGGGTGCACAAAAATGTAAAAAAGTTAAAGATTAAATCACTTGCTTTCGGATTTTTCATTTTCAAAGACTTTTTCGCAAAACTTTGAAAACATCTTTCCCACTTATGAGTAACTATTCAAAAGTTTTTTAGCCAATGTTTAATAGAAAACTGTTTTCTCTTACCTCTCTTACCAATAAATTGCATATTCTTATAAAATTTTACTATTTAGATCAGCGCAACCATTCTTCAACAAGACACTATTATCCTTAACTCACATCGCCATATGATTCACCGCATACAAGTCACTACCAATCGCTCAATTATCAATATCCCTATAGCTGCTGTCTATAGAGACAACGAAAACGCATTTCTTACCATAAAATTAGCTCAACCAATACCCCAAAATACTAATATAAACATTATCATAGAATACACAGGATTTATAAAAGACTTACCCGGAGAAGGGGTGTATATAAATTTTGATTATTTGGAAGTGAATAAGAAAAAGAGTTGGATTTTTGCTACAGATTTTGAAGGTGGTCCATCTGCAAGATCTTTGGTGCCTTGTTTAGATGAACCTGCTTATAAAGCAACTTGGAGTGTAACGGTGCAATATCCGATGGATATGGTGGCTTTGTCAAATGGGTTAGAAGAGAGGACTATTTCGTTGGGAGGGGGTAAGAGAGATTATAACATATACCATAACATATAAAATATGGGTTCTTTTTTTGCACCAATATTCTGGATTCGGATTCTGAATCCGGATTCCGATTCTGCATTCGGATTCAGAATCTGAATTCTGATTCTCAATCTGAATTCGAATTCTGAATCTGGATTCTGGAATTGGATTCTGAATGTGTCTCTGGATTTGGAATTCTGAATCCGGATTCTGAATTCGGATTCTGAATCCGAATTCTGATTTTCAATCTAGATTCTGAATTTTGATCCGGATTCAAAATCCAGAATCCGAATTCAAAATCCAAAATCCAAAATCCAGAATCCAGATTAAGAATCCGAATTCAGATTGAGAATCAGAATTCGGATACAGAATCCGAATTCAGAATCCAGATTGAGAATCCGAATTCAGATTGAGAATCAGAATTCGGATTCAGAATCCTAATCCAAAATAGGAATCCGGATTCAGAATCGAATTCAGAATCCAGGTTCAGAATTCGAATTCAGAATCTGAATTCAGATTGAGAATCAGAATCCGGAATTTGGGTTCAGATTCTGAATCCAGAATCGGAATCCGGATTCAGAATCCAAATCCAGAATAATGGTGCCAAAAAAATATTTTCGGTGCAAAAGATATTTGCGATCAAATATTCTCTATGCGTCTACACTACAAATTATACCTTACACTATACCCTATATCCAATATCTCATACCCTATACCTTATACTCGCTTGAAATCCTGTATCGTATAAATATGTTTTAGGTCTAGCTCAAACTAGCTTCAAAGACACCCCCAAAATGTCTAGCTATCTTCTAGCAATAACTATTGGGGACTATGCTGCTCTAAGAGGTCTTACAAATAGTGGTCAAATCGTCCGAATATGGACATGGACTGGTATGCAAAATAATGCGGTAGTTGCATTAAAAGTAATCCCTCTTTTCATTTTTTAAAGAAAACCACATAAATTAAGGCAGCTATAGATACTATCAATTTCTTAACTAATTACACAGGCATAACTTTGCCATTAGATAAAATAGATGTGATGTGTCTGCCTCAATACGAAGGCGACGCTATGTATGCTATGGAAAACTGGGGCCTAATCATTGCCGGGTACAAAGAATGCCTTTGGAGCCCCGATTACAGAACAACATATCATTATACAGATACTTATTGGACGATAGCGCATGAAACCACGCATCAATGGTTTGGAGATCTTGTAACATTAGAATGGTGGAATTACATATTTTTGAACGAGGCTTTTGCTACTTATTGGCCTTTAGTGGTTATGAATGCTACCTATCCGGATCAAGCGGACTATGTGAATTTTCAAAGGTTTTATGATGCTGAATCTGGGTTTGTATTAGATCAAGATATTGATACTACAGTACCAATTGTGGTGAATGAAACGAGATTAGGACATGGATATGATCTTTTCGGTAACTTGAATTATTATAAGGTAATATTTTCTTGAATGGATACATAATCATAACCATACATGGGCATACCCCAGGTTTTTTACCTGGGAGGGGGTTGGGGGTGAAGAGATGTGAGATGGGGGTTGTGGGGGGACGTAGGATGCGGATCGGAAGGTCGACAAATTGAGAATTAATAGTCCAAAAGTAGGTTGCTTGGAGCAGCACATTTATTTTTGGAAAAAAGAATATTTTTAAAATTTGTCAATTTTTCTT
Source organism: Acrobeloides thornei (assembly GCA_034699885.1). Taxonomy (NCBI): domain Eukaryota; kingdom Metazoa; phylum Nematoda; class Chromadorea; order Rhabditida; family Cephalobidae; genus Acrobeloides; species Acrobeloides thornei. The sequence goes on along the minus strand of JAQGCP010001433.1, from coordinate 2,746 downwards.
AATCCCCAACTTTTCAACCCATCGGGAGGGGGACCAAGTTAGGGTTGTGGGTTAGCAGCGATCTTCATAATTACATTGGTGATAAAGTAAATTTGAGAGTCTTTCACGATCGTCGCCATGGTACCCGAGGCAAAATTTTTTTTGTTGAAAATTTCACCTGGGGTGCTGCCTATATATGATCATAACCATTACCATAACCTTCGTTTTAGGCCTCTTCTATCTTACATATGCTTCATACCACCACCAATAACACAAACTTCCAAAAATCACTCCAAAACTACTTACATGCACACGAACAGGGTAACGCTAAAGACTTCGAATTATGGCAGAAATTCGATGAAGTCATGCTCAATTCCACAAGCATTCATGATTGGAACTCAATGCCACTTAATGTTACCAAATACATGACTCCTTGGTTCCACCAAGAAACTTTCCCTATTATAAAAGTGGTAACCACTTCAGATGGACTAAGTTATAACTTCCAACAAACTCCTTTTATTCAAAGTGGTTTGCCAAATGATCAGAGCTTTTTATGGCCCATTCAATTATGGTTTGAAACGGAGTTTTATGAGAGAAGAGATTTTACATGGTTAGCATCACAATCAACTTTGCCAAGAGCATTCCCAAAAGGTTGGAGGGTGGTGAATCCCAAAAGAGAAGCTTATGCGAGAGTTTGGTAAGTTTATGAGGTTTCTATACATATACCTATACCAATATCTATACTTGGGTTCGATCCTCGCCTACTGACTTAAGTTTTTGCACTTGCACTATTTTTTATAACGAATAACAGAAATAATGCGAGTGCAAAAACTTAAGTCAGCAAACGGGGATCGAACCCTAGCCCTTCGACGGCAAAAACGGGCGCTCTAACCACTTGCCCATCGAGGCTTCTAACCGGCTGTTTCAAATTTTATTCATAAAGGTCAATTCGTCAGAAAATGAGCAAACTTTGACCCCTTCTCATTTTTTATAAATCAAATTTACCTATAAAGAAATTTAAATTTTAGGTATGATGACCTTTCTTGGGCTCCTATTCAAACCCAACTTCAGTCAAATTGGTCTGTTTTTGACCCTATTACAAGAGCTCAATTCATAATTGATACTTATACTTTAGCCAAGTCAGTTTTTAACTTTTTTTTCTTCAAACATGCTTCTTTTAGTCAACAATTCATTCCCTGGTCAAGATTCCTAAACCTGGTCAAATATGCTGGAAATGCACCAGAATTAGCTACTTGGCAAATCTTAAGTGATATCATGGATGAATTTGGAACAACTAGTTGGCTAGCTATGTTTAAATTCCAGCCCGAATATGCTAAACTACAGACTTTTTTGCTTCAACTTCTTAGTACTAATAAAGATAAGCTATTCATACAAACTGGAAACTGGGCAAAGGAGTAAGTTAGATCAGTAAACAATTGAAAAGTTAAAAATAAAAAATATAGCATGTCTTCACATTATATTACTGGACTTTCATGTTATTTAGGCTCTAATGATTGCCTAAATCAAGCTTCTAGCCTATTTAATCAGTTTATCTCAAACTGTCAAAATTCTGCCTATGGAACTGGAAAATGCAATAAGTATGTCAAACTTAACCACTATTATACCTATCCTTATACATGCTCTTTGTTATGTCAATCTTCTTAATGCTACTCTTTCACTTAGTTTACACCTACAAATACCTTTATCTGTACAATACTTATCTATCTTACCTATATTCCTAATTTAAACCTACCCATATCCTTAACTTTACCTATATAATAGACCGATAAGGGGGAGCCTCCCCCTGACCCACTCACTCATAGACCCAAAATTGAGGGGGGACTACCTCATCGAGGGTACCCTCTTCCCATATTGACCTATATGCTTGCACTTACTACCTCGACCCTTGCTCCTATTCTACTTTATCGAATAACCATTTTACTTATTTTATATCATATTCAAATTCTAGAGTTCCGCCCGATCATCGAGTGGTTCAATATTGTTTCGGTCTTCGCCAAAACCCTAATTCTGTTACAGCTGTTTGGAATCTAATTCAATGGTTTACCGATAATTCCCCACTTACGGATTACTTCAACGATGCCGAAGCATTACTTGTTGCGTTAGCATGCTTGAATGATGATAATCAAGTTGAACAGTATGTAAAATTATTCATAAATTTATGCATAGTTTTTGGACGTTTTATATATTGTTCAACTTAAAATATGCAACTTTCAGATACCTAATGAATGCAGTCAACGATAGACTTTCTGCCGAGTTCTTTAGTTTTTCAGCGCAATATGATATGAGTGGAAATCGGTTGTTCAACTTTTTGCAGAAAAATTTGCAACTTGTGGTTAATTCGAGACATTTTAATGAAATAGTGAACAATTTGGCTTTTGGATGGAGCACGGATGAGCAGTTAAATAAGGTATGTAACTTTTTTGTAAAAAAACTATAAAATTTTAGTTACAAAACTTCGATTGGCAAGGAATTACTTTAACAAGTAACCAAGCAAATGCTTGGAATAAAATGATAGACGGTGTAAATGGAACTCGAAATTGGTTAAAAACGAACCAGCCTGCAATTTCGACATGGCTTAATATGAATTTTTAAGGGTCTTAAAATGTTAATATAAAAGTGTTTATGATCTATTTCGTAAAGTTTTTTTCCGTACAATTGTGGTTACGAACTTTTCGTTGCCTGATTATCAATAAAATCCGTTTTGGTTTAAATTTTTTCGTGTCAATAAACGGATTTTATTGATAAT
>JAQGCP010001432.1:0-12409 GCA_034699885.1 Acrobeloides thornei | reverse complement strand
TGGTTTTTAGACATTGTGAAAAGCTGAAATGATTGTTTTATTAAAAATTCAAATTTTCGTAACATCGACACGAAAATGATCGAACCGCGCTCATAACATAAATGGCCAGCGTCCTAGCCATTGGGCCATGCGCCTCCCCTTGAACCTCGCCATGGAGTTTATATGTCGTTTCATAGCTTTTTTTGTGGTTGAGAAACAAGATTTGAGGTTATTTTTTGAAAATTCGCTAAATTTATCAATTTTCGGAGCTACTGCACTTACGAGGTCAAATTCAAAATTAGTTCATGAAATTTAAAAAATTTCATGAACTTGGGACCCGAAATTTTTGTTGATACTTAATCGGGGCAGTTTTATGCGGGGAATCGATTGCGCTCATTACCGATGTGACATATCAACATTGCCTAGGCGTTGCTAGGTAATGTTGATATGTGTGTATATGTAAAATATAAGTTAGTGTAAAATAAAGGCTTATAGTGAGCGGTCGGTCGCTCTATCACACCGAGTTCTGAAAATGCTCAGGTGAAAATGACCATTTTTCGATTCAAAAACCTAATTTTTTCCTGAATCAGGAGCAGGGAAGCATTTTCAGGGCTTGAGAATGAGCACAATCGATTCCCCGCATAAAATTGCCCATATATGTGTCATTTTTAGAAAAAAAATTTCGGGTCCCAAATTCATAAAAGTCAGTTTTGAATTTGACCTCGTAATTGGGACACTTAAAGTGCAGTAGCTCCCAATTTTCGTTTCAATATACCCGAAAATCAGGAACAAAGTAAATATGACCCATCAAAAAAGTTTACGAAAATGAACACGAAAAAATGATAACGACTTTTAAAAGGACAACATTTTCCAAATGTACAAATTAATCAACTAGTCTGAGCTGAAAATTCGACAGAACGATTTTGCACGAAACCCAACAAAAGTCATGAATCCAGCACAACAGAAACTTTTTTGTTATTGCCAGTGATTGATCAAACGGAAGGCTAATCACATGAATAAACCTTTCGAGTATGTTCCCATTAATTCTTATCTAGAAAGAGAGAGTGAGAGTTTTTTTATTACACTCGAGTGTAAGAGAGGAAGGTTGAAAGGTCGAGACAAAACAATAGAATTAATTCGACACGGTTTTTGTACATCAAGTTGCGTGATTTTCAGGCAACTTGGTGTGTATTGACACAAAAAATTGAAAACCTTCATTTTAAACCCAAAAGATAGATTCATGGGTGTCGTTTAGAGGTTTTCAACTATGCTGAAATCCGATTTTAAATTTGATATTTCTGTGAAAAATTTCATTTTTGCAGAAAAATGACCCATTTTCTTCAAAAATGGAATTTTAAATTTAAAAACGGACTCCACCATCGTGTTCAAAATAGTCGAAAACCTCTAAACGACACCCATCAATTTATATTTTGATCAAAAATGATGAATTTTAAATTTTCGTGTCAATACACAAATTTTTTGCCTGAGAATCAGGTTTTCTTTAAATTTGAATCTCATGAAAAGTGTGTTGTACGAAAAATATCGTACGAAAAGTACCGTACGAAAAATATTTGTACGAAAAGTTATACTGCCAATTTAAAAAATCCCTACACATAGGATCCCCCTTATGTTTTTTGGGAAAAATCAGTCTTTTTGGAGAAGTATCCCCCTTCCTCCTAGCCGACCCTTCTGCCTACGCTACTGGCCCATTCTCCTGTAAAACTAACTAAAAGTTTAAGTCTTTTAGTAATGCTCATAACTTATCGAATGGCTGAATTTAGAACTCATTGGTCGTTCTTTGAAAAACTCTAGATCAACAAAGGAAAATTTTTATTAGCTGTTTGCGGTCTCTCATTTTTGAGAGCCCTGAACGGCATGTTTCTTTTTATTTCGATTGAGCAGTTTAACCCATTTTCCGCCACTGGTGCATATATGCATCACAACAAAAATGCGATAGAAAAAATTTATTTTTATAACATAAAGGAATGAGTGATGGCTTAAACGAGACGGGAGGTTACGCAGAACAAATAATAGTCAAAGTTTTCGATAGACAAATATTAAATTTTTTCAAAAATATAATCAAAAGTTTGTTGAACAGTAATTTTTAGATCGAAAATAAGCTAAACTTTGAATGATTTAAAAAATTCATATGAGTTGACCAAAAAGTTTTTTATACAGATTATTAGTTTAATGCATGAAGAATATTTTAAAAATAAAATTTAAAATTCGCCAATATCATCTAACCGTTGTAATTGAGCTTAAATGACTGATGCATATATGCATCAGTGGCCACGAACCGGTAAAATGCTTCAAAATCGCCTGGATCCGTTTCTCACAAGAAAATGGAGCGTCGTGTGCTTGACAGTGTTCGATAGGACGGAAAAAATCACTGGATCCAGGTTTTATCGAATAAATTACTTCAAAGTAGTCTAATTTAACTCGGATTCGGTTGCCATGGCACTAAACAAACATAGAAAAAATGTGAAAAATGCGATGTGGGATTACACCCGGAATGCTTCAAAGATTTTCATATGCCATAAAAAAACTTTATTTTTCGAGAATTTCTAATGCTTCTCAATTCTTAAAACTCATTTTGACCAGTTGTAACCTTATTATAGCTAATTTTTTATAAACAATTAATTTTAAAGCATTTTACCGTTTTGTGGCCACTGATGCATATATGCATCACCCCAGAAATCTGAATTTTTAATATAATGTTTGGGAAATTTTTTTATAGATCTTAATTTTAGACCATCATAAGCATTTCTCCTCAAAAATTTTCAAAAATGCATGCAATGCTGAGTTCTGACGGAAAATGGGTTAAAGAAATGGTCTACGCCTAAGCATCGAATCTGGGAGCCAATGTTTTTTGTTTGAGCTAGAAATTGTTGCTATTTTAGTTTTGTGCAGGCTTGTATATATTTGTTATTTCCAATTTTTTTCTTTCGATAATATAATGTGAAAAAATGACACTATAACTTTCGCTTCATGTTCAACACGACAACTTTCGTAACTTTCGTCACGTTGCCAAAAAACTATAACTTTCGCCATGTAACTTTTGCTACGATAACTTTCGCCGCGTAACTTTCGCCACATTCGTGTCAATATACATATTTATTGCAAATCAAGCAACAATAAGTCTAAAATTAAATGTGTTTATTGACATGAAAGTGGCAAAAGTTATCGTGCCAAAAAAATGAGACATCACTTTAAAATTTTAATTTAGTTACAAAAAATGATAAGATAAAAAAGTTATTAGCGCTTATCAAATTCTAATGGACATTAAATGACCATCTACTCGACCATCCACTTTTTAAAGTCGTCATTTGTTTATTTAAATATTGCGACTCATGTTTGAAAAGTTCGATTGAGAGGGGGTATTTTTATTACCTTTGCCTTTAACAGCTTTTATGACATCACCAATATTATCAGTTGTGTGCGAAAAGTGAGGTCAGGTTGTTTTTCGTTTGAAAATGGCTTACTTTCGCTTCCTTTCTAGTTTAGAAGCATTTTTTGTTTAATATAACGCAAAACTAGCGAGTATAATTTCAAATCCTTATATATGTTACCGTCATATCTGAAAGTTTTAGATATGCCTGGGCATATCTGAAAATTCAGAAATTATAGACTCAGATAGGCCTAAGCCTAGGCATATCTGAAACTTTCAGATATGACGGTAACATATATAAAGCGCTTGTGTTCGTTCGTGTGTACAAGCGATCTTTTTATTGTGAACTCCAAATCGTTACCAACCTATACCATGATGTAGAGGGTGTTGAGAGGAGCAAAAGAGAGGTCGAACATGGGTCCACTCCATACGGTTTTTTTACAGTGAGTACCCCTTTTTTCTTAAGGATTATGAGGGAAAAAAAGTACTGTTTTTTTGGCCTTTTCAACAAAAAAACGCGCTAATTTCGACTACAACAGGTCTTCGGCCATGGAGAATTCAATGATAACATTCATAATTTATGCACGACCACGCAGGGATGCCTGCACCTCTATGATGACATCAAGACCGAGCGTCGATAGGCGCTCAGCCTCGTTACTTTCCTATATTTTGTTTAAAAATGGCATTTGCAAATATTGGGTCGTTCCAGAAGTTTCGTGGTTTTTTACTAGCGCAATAATTTTTTTTAATTGGCCTCCCTGGGGGTTTTCCATATGAGAAATCGATTGCGCACATCAGAGAAGCGTGAATCCGTCGAAAAAAATAGTGTTCCTTAAAGGGGGAACCCATTTGGGATTCATTCTCCTAAAAAAATTTTTCTCGATTTTTGACCTATATAGGGGTAAAATCATGCGAAAAATCGATTGCGCACCTTCCCGAAGCGTGAAAATGCTTCCTTGGCCCTGATTCAGGGAAGGTGATGGGTGTATTGAAGCGAAAGTCAAACATTTTCGGATTTTTATGAGAAAACCGTCGATTCTTAGGTTTTTCTAGGCGGGGAATCGATTCCCGAATCGTGAAACACTTCCTTAACCTTGATCCTGCCATGATTGTTCCCCCCTTTAAGACACCCTGTAGGATCTAACTAAATGACTCTATAGATTTCTAGAAGAGTTTTTTTGAGAAATTTCTTTTTCTAATATACTTAGAAGACATAGTAGTAGAATAACTAGCAACAGATATTACAATCGAGACTTTCTGTGTTAAACAATTGATCCAATGAACGAGTTCGTAGAACAGGTACTTTTTAATCCATTTTTAACAAATAGTCATTTTTGTTCAATAACCTAAAATTGCTGGTAAAATTTGCCGTTTTTCTATGAAATTGATTGAATTGAAAGATGTTCTGAAACTTGAAATCGCTTATCTAACCTTGATTCAGGGTAGAGAATCGGCGTTCTGAAACGAAGCCGAGATTTGCTGTAAATTTTGTATTTTTGGGCCGAAATCAACTTCCTTGAGATTTTCTATGCGAGAAAAAAATCCAGAATTCGGATTCGGGATCCGGATTCTGATTCTCAATCTGTATTCTGAATTCGGATTCTTAATCCGGATTCTGAACCCGGATTTTGATTCTAAATCCGAATCCATAATCGAAATCCGGATTCAGAATCCAGAATATTGATGCCAAAAAAATAGAACCCGTCTAAAAGCTATTTAAAACCATGCACCTGAAAAACTGCTTGGGAGGGACGTTATATCGAATTTTAAGGAAGGACGTTATAATGAGCGCCGACTGTATTTTTTTCTTTTACGATTTTTAACCAACCGTTAAAAATAAGTTTACTTTTAGCCAACTGATCCGCGAAACTTTATCCTAGACTTAAATTTGACACCATGTTCAAATCCAATTCAACGGCCAAATAGTTTAACTTTAACTTCTTATTCTCCTTCTATTTATATTAACGGAAGAAAAGTTTTAATCGAAAATGTTTACATGAAAATTAATACTCTTCAATTTCCCGGAAATCCAAAAGAATATGGTTTCAATAAGAAAGAATTGAAAGAAATTCAAATGAGCCAAGCTAGTTTGCATATTGATAATACTCAGTATAAAGTTTCAAAATATCTGCATGCTCCATCGAAGAATATAGTCGCTATTAAACATATACCTATTTCATCTAACGAAGAAAAAATAAGCAAGTTAATAAGAGAAGTTAATACACATAAAATGGTATCGAGTTATTCAACGTCCGCGGTAAATTTATATGGATTATGTTTTGACGAAAATATTGCTTTAATTATAACGGAGTGTATGGATATGTCATTAAAGAAATTATCGGACATGAATCCGGAAGGGTTAAATTTTTCAGGTAATATTTTGATTTGATAGCTACGATGAGGATTGAAGAAAGATTTCCTAAAAATCAGGGATCAAAGTTAGAGTTTTCGAAGAATAGGGATATGAACGTGATTCTATTGGTTAATCTAGACAGTGAACATGATCATAGGTCGGTAAGGGGGAGAGTCTTCCCCCCTGACCCACTCACTCATAGACCCAAAATTGAAGGGGGACCACCTCATGGACTCCGCCGAACATATGGGGTGGTCCATAAAAATTGATGTCAGAGGCTAAATAAATTTTCACATAAAAAAATTTCTAACATAGTTCGGCAAGGGGAGAGTTTCCCTCTGACCCACTCACTCATGGGCCTAAAATTGAGGGGCGACTACCTCATCGGAATTCCCTCCCCCCACCTTGCTGGCCTATGAGCATGATCTATCAGGCAGACAGATATCACTTTTGTGACGTCTTATAAATGATCTTTTAGAAAATCTAATCGGTTTCATCACCGTAGCAATTCTCAATTGCCTTATTGAGTGCAAAAAACTAGGCGTTCTGCATCGTGACTTTAAACCTCAAAATCTTCTCATCAGTAGAACTGGTGCAACGAAACTTTGCGATTTCGGCGAATCGAGGATTGCTATCGACTTAGCTAGCACAAATGATGTGGGCACTTTTATTTACTGGCCGCCAGAACGTTTGAAACTAAATCCAGAACCATACGATGAAAAATCTGACGTGTGGAGTCTTGGAATTACCATCGCTGAGCTGGTTCTAGGACATCATCCTATAACAAGAGAGCTAAATAGCAGCTTGAATGAGCTTACTTTTGCGCCTATTGTAACATTAATAGATCCTTTTAAAATTATCTTAAAAGTAAAAGAAAAGATGGGCCATAGAACGGACTTATGCGAATTTTTGGGGTTTTGTCTTCGAAAAGATTCGAATGAGCGGTGGTCACTTGGGGCTTTAACAGAAACAAATTGGTACCAAAGATATTGTTGTAATAACGAACAAACTTTATATGAAAACATAGCAAAGGAGTTGAAAAAAATGGAGGTAGTGAAAGAATTCTTATGAGAAACAAAATTTTTAGATCAAGTGGCCAACGTATTATGAAAATGTTAAAGAATCTGGTGTTATTTTTGATAGTATTCATGATGAAGACAGCATTAGGTAACTCGATTTTAAACCTTTTCAATATTTGATGCTTGACAGGGTGGCGCAAAAAACCGCACTTTTGTGATTTTTCGAATTCATGAAAAACAACTTTCTAGGGTAATTTTTATGCGAGAAATCGATTGCACATATCAGAAAAATATTTTGACCCTTGATATTTTGATTTTTTCAATTTTTTGCTGCAGAAAATATTTTTCTGATGCGTGCAATCGATTTCTCGCATAAAAATTACCCTAGAAAGTTGTTTTTCATGAATTCGAAAAATCGCAAAAGTGCGGTTTTTTGCGCCACCCTGTAAATATAGTATTAATTATTATTGTCAATGGTGGACAGAATTTCGTGTTTGTTTGCCTTTTCTCCTACTAATATCCATGCCTTCTTTTTATGTAAGATCTTTTTCACTTTTTTTCTTATAAATCATTTTTTTAGACAGACTTTCACCTCGAATATATGCGAGTAGCTGAAGAGCACTCATGGTCGAAGAATTATACAATTTTCATTTCAGGCGCGGTAAATTTGGGCCACGTTTTTAGACTCTATGAACTTCCACAACGATTTTCACGGGAAAATCGACCGTTGTGGAAGTTTCTAGAGCCCGTTTTTATAATCTATTGTTTCAGACAAGAGAAAGCGCTTCGCTTTATCTCACAGAAAAATATTACAGTACCATAATGGCTTGCTTATTATTTGTTATTTTAAGTTTTTCTGGATTGTCTATGAGATGGATGTTTAGAGTAACATTAAGTTTATATAGATGAAGTAACGTTTTTAGATTTCTGGTTTATTTAATGTACTCCATGGAGCTGCTTTTTTTATAGCATATAAAACTAACTATCTTTCTATGATATTAACATTTTATGCATTGTTTGGATGCTTTGAAGCTTTCGCTAGAATAATTGTCGTTGTTTATTTAAGCAAGATGGAAAATGCTAATAAATTTTTGCCATTTACGGTAATCCAGAGTTGGACAGGGTGGTCCACACCACCCGGGTGGTGTGGTGTGGCGTGGTGTTATATGGTGTGGGGGTAGTGTGGTGTGGTGTGGCACTAGAGTTGGAAAGGGTGATGTGGTGTGGTAGCGCACCACCCTGCACCACACTAACAAGACCACACCGCTAATCACACCACACGGTCATAGGTGTATAAGGGGGGTGGTCGTTCAGAGCGGTTGCCGTACATTTGGCGACCCTTTTTTTGGTCGACGCGCTTCACGTCACAAATTTTTTTAGCGTGCCGCAAGCGCATGCGGTACGTTTTTCATTTTTCCCTTGCGGCATGCGGTACGTTTTCATTTTTCGGGGCTCATGCGGCTGTATCAGGGGGGAGGCTCCCACCCCCTATATTTCTATGGGTGTGGTAATTCCCAACTCTGCGCTAATCTTACGATAATAAAAATAATCAACATTATTAAAGTTATTTATTGGTTATTTGTCGAATATTATGGCTTATGTTCTTGGAGCAACAGAAAACCAGTTTAGATGGATTTTTGGACACCACACAATATCTGTTATAAGTATTTTGTGTGTTTCAAATCTTTAAGTTCAATCGTTTTTTAGTGGTTTTTCATTTCTTATTATCACTAGGGCCGTGGGCTTTCAACTATTATGAAAATAAGCTGAATATAGTTTCTATCCAACTTTCGTGGTTGAATTTAAAAAATTTATTTACCACAAGTTATACTAGTGAACAAAAAAGAACACCCTTCCATCTACGCCTATTTGTATGCATACTCATATATTTAGTGGCAAATCTTGGTATAGATGTATAGATTCTTTTCTTTCGTATGTCTAAATGTGATTTTTTAGGTTTGGTCATTCTATTTGTTTGGTCATGATAATATTGTGGTCGTTAAAAATGTTGATATTAAAATTTGGCATTTTTCTGTGCTAGGTGGTACTATATTTTCTATGGTATTTTTACTTATCATCGAACCATGGAAAAGAATACTGATCTGTGGGTTACTGGGAACGTTTTCCAGCGTTGTTCTGATAAGTAATATATTTAGAATGAAAGACCATCAATCTGAAGTCTCTATGGCCCAGGGATAACGCTCTCAGATATCAGCCAAAAGACCTCAAGTTCGGTTTCACCTCAAATTTCTAACCTTTTAGTTTCTAAAGTTTCTAACCTTAATTTTTTGCAGCTGGATGGTTTTGGCAAATATTTCCCGATTCTTTTCTTGCCATAGCAATTTTTATAACGTTTGTTTTTGATGGTCCTGCAATTTTCGCCTTGTTTTCTTTACTGCCTCTAATGTTCAATTCGATCGAGTTATCGCTTGGATGGCCGTTAACTGTCGTTTCTTATGTAAGTTAAAAACTTTAGCGTATTTAAAAAATTTTTAGTACTTAATTATGATTGCTATAAATTATCTAAGGCAGATATTAGTGGCACCACTCATGTTCATTGGTGTAGTAATGTCTCAAGTATTACTGGCTTATGTTATTAGGAAGTATAGATATGATATTGTACGATAAGTTTACAAATTTAAAAATTGTACAATTTGTTTTTTGTATATACACTCTCGTAATAAATACTTGTTGGCTTGTTTTTTTGCAACAAATAAATGTTATAATAGATATTACAGGGTACGCCAAAATTACCAGAACTTTTTTATTGCAAACTTGTTTAAAAAAGCAGATAATTTTGGCGCACCCTGTAGAATCAATTTAAAGATTAACTTTTCCTACTTAAATTCTCAAATTTCAAGTGTAAAAATCTTTAAAATTCTTAAGTTTTTTCTGGAAAACAAAATTAAATTTTGAAATTTCCAATAACCGGAATTCTCAGCAAGCATTTTAAAAATTCAGCGCGATAGTAATAAGACTGGCCTAGAAAACGTATGCTCTAGTATCCTAAAGATACCTGGTAAGTCCGGTTTTGTGGATAACGAACGAATCGTACCACTTCGCCCAGAATCGGTACAGGCGCCATTTTTAGCCTGGTTCAGATACATGTCGCCAGAGGCGGTTCTACTTGCATTCACATGGAAATCATAGTGCTCTTTAGAAATCTTCTCCTCTTTATAATACTTCTAATATTGCTAAAAATGTCGGGTTGCAGATTGAGATGGAAGAAAAGGAGACAAAAAAAGAAAAGTCAAATTTTCACGAAAACTGTTCAAGATGGCGTTTTTACGTTTCGAGAGTCGGTTTCTCGCATTAAATTACCCCCAATGGGATCATTTTTACGAAAAATTTTTTTTCTCCCAAATGATCGCACCCCCTTTAAAAATTTCAAATTCAAAACTTTTCAAAAAGTTTAAATATAAACTTGCTCGTTTCAATAATTAGGGGTGGCTGCTACCATTTGGGTGCTTTCAGAAACTTCTAAATGAATTCTGACTGAAGTTTTCGTTCAGAATTCGTTCAAAAACTTTTCTGAAGGAGTCGTTCAGAAAATTTCTATTAAAAAGTTCGTTCAGGGTATGTGCATCCTAAAACATTCATCGTCAATCGTTGTTAAAACGTTGTCAAACTCTTTGTGTTCACGTGCATTGCTATGCATTCATTATCAATTTAACAACGGCGAATTTCTTGTCAAAAATTTGACAACGTCATTATTTTTTGACAATGATTGTTGGGTCAAAATTTTTATTTTTCTTACTTCCAAAGCTCGTTTACCACATTTTCTTCAATATTTCGCATGTTAAAATTTCAAATCTGACCATATTTTGACCAAACCAATGAGCCAAACAGCCTATTTAACTCGGTATTTGCGAAAAAACAGACTTTATTTGCTATTAAGCCTTTTCTCTATGTTCTAGTGGATGACATCCTATAAGTGAGGTGTCATTAGAAAGCCCTTGTTCTGAAAAAATTCTCAAGTGAAAATTAAATTGCTAGTTTTTTATCTGGCACAATATAATTGGCAAAAACCTTAAAAATAGGCGTAGGAACCCCCAAAAAGAAAACAAATATATTTAACGCATCCCCAGAGGGGATGCGTTAAATAAGCAAGAATTATAAACGAGTGATTTTTTTTGTTTGCTGTTGTGTCAGGTGTTATATATAAAAGTTATTCGAAAAAGTGACACTTGAATAAAATTCAAAATTCCCACCAAAACTATGTTGACACAATTTTTCAATTTTTAAAAACGCGACGGATTTCATGAAACTTGTTTTTATGAAACTGCTTGAAAAATAAAACTAAAAATAAATTCGGAGCTATAGGGGACTACGTTCCTACGCCTATTTTTAAGGTTTTTGCCAATTATTTTTTATGTTTAAAAAATCGTTTTTCCATAGGGTGTGGGTAAATGCCGCCGCATGGCGCCAGTTTGGCAGCCATTTGGCACGTTTGGCATGGTGGAGGGTAAAAGCCGCCGGATTGAAATGATAAGACCTACATATATAATTTTATTACAAAAACGTTTCATTTTATGAGTTTAGCAATAATAATTATGTTTGACATGAAAATATTTCATCTAAAAATAATTATTGCGAAAAATCCACCATGCCAAACGTGTCAAATGGCTGCCAAATTGGCGTCATGCGGCGACATTTACCCACACCCGGTGTACTTTGTAGCCGCATCTCGGAAATCTCGGAAAATTTTTATTTTCACAAAAAAGACCTTATTAGGGGTAATTTTATACGGAAAATTGATTGCGCGCATCGCCGAAGCGTGAAAATTTTCCCCGACCCTCTAAAAATTTTTTTCGAATTTTACTTTGTGCAAAAATCTTGCTCCAAGAGAGTCTCAAACATGAGATCTTTGTGACCAATATGCCGCTGCTTTGCCACTATACCATTGAGGATTTTTTATGCAGATACGTTTTTTCAAACCAAATGCTGGTGTAAAAAAGGTCGAAAAAATTTATATTTTCCCTGGATCAGGGAAGCATTTTCACGCTTCGGCGATACGCGCAATCAATTTTTCGTATGATTTTAACCCTAAAAATGATCTTTAAAAAAAATTTCTTGTTGGATTAGTCCGTAAATGTTACCCCCTTTAACTCTTAAATTTCTATTCGTACATAATAAATATAAAAACTAAACTATACACGTTAAACAATCAATAGTATGATGCTAAATGAAGCATATTTTATTCATCATCGCTATTCATTTCATCTTCATCGCTTTTAAAATTCCATCGAGTCTATCTTCAAGGATATCAGCTATTCCATTAACAAAAGCTTCTTTGGGCAAAGGTCGATCGGGACGAATATTAAACTAATATGAAGAGGCCAATTGAAGTTCGAAAGAATGAATGTAAAAACTAAAATTGAATAAAAAAATTTAAGAGTTAATACCAATTAACATTTCTCTCGTTGTAGTTAAGACATATTAACCAAAAATCGATTTTTTACTCAAACATGGTTAAAATGGCGTTTTCACGCTTCGGGAGTGCTTGCAATCGATCTTTCTATAAAATTACCTCTAATAGGTTCTTTTTTGTGAAAATAAATATTTTCGAGATACGCCTACAAAGTACACCCCCTTTAAAGGACCAGTCCAGTAAGTTACAATCATATGAAAAATGATATATTCGGAAAGATCATGAAAAATGGAGCATTT
>JAQGCP010001431.1:0-12410 GCA_034699885.1 Acrobeloides thornei | reverse complement strand
TAGGCTTAAGCTCTAAGCCGGATATTCGACCACATTTTTATGAGCCATAACAAAAACGGCATGCTTGCATTTTGGTCAAAATATTACAAAAAATACTCGATATTACATCAAAAAAAATATTATATCAAAAAATATCGTCGGTTGGGATTTCCCGTGGGGAATACTGGGGAAATCTTTTCCCCCAGAATTACTCCAGAATTCCCCGGAGAAATCTGGATTTATCCAATTTCTCCGGATCTGGATAATTCTATTTCCCAATCCTGCTCCCGACTGCTTACACTTTACCTCTGTGAATTAAGTAAAAAGTTGTTTTGAAATTTTTCTTTTTAATAATCCAACCTTTTTTCCATTTCTCGGAGCAATTAAATAAATCATATTAACTATTGTTATTCAAGTGGTTGTTTCTACAGATCTATTAGCTAATACACTCTTTTATTAGCTCGAACTTTGGTCAATTAATTAAAGATTAATTTACTTCGATAAATCTGTAACGAAAAGCACTCGTGATATTTTTTTGAGTACTATACGACTTTGATGGAAGAATTCGATGAATGGCTCACTGAAATCGGCCTCTTACATGCTCGACAAATATGTGACCACTGCCAGCAAAATATGAAGATCCAGTCCCAAAACGACGAAGTTTTTACGCTTTAAAAATGTTTTTTGGGTTCCCCGATGAAAATTACCCCTAGAGAAGCATTTTTTATTTTAAAATTGCCCCGTGGGTACAAAAAAACATATCCACGGGGCAAATAGCCCCGAAAAAATATGTATTGAGGCTAACTTGGGAAATGTACCCTCGCCAAATCATGTACTCAATCAATTTAAACTTTAAAAAACGGGAGCAAAAGTAATAGGGGGAAAAGGTAAGGGTAAAAAGAGGGGAAAGTCAACAGTAAGAGGGAAAAATCAAAAAGGGAAAAAAGTAATAGTGCCCAAAAAAGTGGGTCCCTTTCAGACTCTGCTCCGATTTCGATGATTTTGGTGTCAATCGTCTTCTATCATCGTCCCCCTACAACTTTTGCAATGGCAGTTAAATCTATAGTTCCCGAACTCGTCTGAACAGACACACATTATACGTTGAATGTAGTAGGATATCCAGTACTGGCAAAGCCATATCTCGAAAAGTATAAATACATCTCTTGTTTATTACAGAGTGTCCCAAAAAAAAAGTAGAATTTTGAAATTTTTAAAGTCTTAAAAAACACGTTTTGGCCTTTTTATGGGTCAAAAAAATTTTTGGACGTCGGATTCGTGTTTTTCAGCTATTTTTACCCCTAGAAATGACATTTTTAGAAAAAAATTTTTCGAAAAATTGACCCCAAAAAATTTCACAATTCTACTTTTTTTGGGACACCCTGTATTAAAAAAATCCTTTTACAAAAAATATGATATGTAAATTATCATCAAAATTGTGGTCCTAAAATTTATTTTGTAATCTATAATTGAAACGTCTTTCTAGTCAATACTGCATTTTTTGAGTAAACCTCGTTTTAAGTTTATTTGTTTGTTGTTAAGTTTTGTTTTAAATAAAAAATTTTAATTAAAGGACTAGTCCAGTCAGTTACAACCATATGAAAAAATGGGCGACCGGGCAACTGGCATAAAAACATCTGGCATAACGGACAACTGACATAAAAGTCAACTGGCATAACGGACAACTGGCATAACGGACTACTGGCATAACGGACAACTGGCATAAGATACAACTGGCATAAAAGACAACTGGCATAATATTTTGTACGTTTTATGTCTAGTTTTACATAAAAAATAATATGCCAGTTGTCCGTTATGCCAGTAGTCCGTTATGCCAGTTGACTTTTATGTCAGTTGTCCGTTATGCCAATAGTACGTTATGTCAGTTGTCCGTTATGCCAGATGTTTTTATGCCAGTTGCCCGGTCGCCATATTTGAGCGTGATTTTCAATTATAGTCAATTTTTTCTTTGCATTTATAAGCTTTTTATCTAACTTTTTAAGAATGGCTTCTAAATCAAATGTGAAAGTAGAAGATTTCACTTCTTTTTGGAAACATTATGAATTAGTCCAAACTTGGGTTGCTGTTAATAAAGAAGCGCGTGAAACCGCTGTTCGTAATTTGGAATGGAACCGAGCTGAAGATGAAGTGAATGATCTTTTGAATAAGATGAAAACACATACTGATTGGAATAAAACAGAACAGAATAATTTAATGCTTAACCAAGTGCCCGAACCTAGTACTTCCAAAAGTGAAGAATTTTCAAAGCGCAAGATTTCAGAGTCAACTAACGGTGACAAGTCTAAGAAAAAGAAGAAAAGACGTTCTCGCAACCGAAAGTCTACTACTTCAAGTGGTCGTGCGGAGTCACCAGAAATGGAGATCGATATTGAGATGGATGAAGAAATGGTCGAATTTTTTCGAATCTCGATGGAGCACCGGAAAGCGAGTAAGATCTTGTCAAAAGTGAGATTTATATTGGGTACTTTTAGGAGAAACTCAGCGTTTATTGGAAATGAGTGAAAACCAACAGCAGAGTGGGCATTGGATTAGACTTGACGAGAATGAATATGTTATGGATACAGATGGTGAGTACTTTGCCCCCCCCCCCACTCAAATGGGTGGAGGCAGGCCCGTAGGAAGAGTTGGTTTCGGGGGTGGTCACCATCCAAAAATTTTGAAAAAATAAGGGTCTCTTACGTTTTTTTGAAAATTTTTTCAGAATTTTGAGCAAAAAAAGTACTCAATTGACAATTTTTTTTAGTCGGCGTCTTTAACACCAAGCAAACTTTTGATACCCCGGATTTGCATCGTGAACAAGAAGAGCATCGAAAGCAAATGCATCAAAAATATGGTGATGATTATGAGAAAATTATGGCTATGGAAGCCTCTTTACAAATTCGTTTCCAACAGCACTATGATAAGTACTCCCCAGCGCTTTGGCCAACAATTCCGTTACGATTTTGAGTTATCTGTTTTTATTTGCCTTATTTTTTACTTTGTGATATTGAATAAATAATTTTATTGTATTTATCTTATTTTAAAAAATGGTTTTATGCCGTTATATTTGCATGATTTTTTCGTCTTTTGCTTTCTTTTTCTTATTATATGTCACAACTTTAAATTTTGTTAAGATGGAGGTTTTACCCGAACTTGATCCAATGATGGAAATTCCACCAAACTCTTACACTACCCAAGAATCGCCCGTGGATTTAAGCCAAAATACAAATTCATCCGCCCATAAAATGCCAAAAAAGCGCAAGATCCCAGAACG
Source organism: Acrobeloides thornei (assembly GCA_034699885.1). Taxonomy (NCBI): domain Eukaryota; kingdom Metazoa; phylum Nematoda; class Chromadorea; order Rhabditida; family Cephalobidae; genus Acrobeloides; species Acrobeloides thornei. The sequence continues at coordinate 9,160 of JAQGCP010001431.1, read as the reverse complement.
AACTCGCTGGTCGAGCCGTCAAAAGACTTTGAATTTCACAGAACTTATTGAAGCGCCCCCACGCTTATCACCTATACCACGCCGTAAACACCATAGCAATGCACCTTTGCCAGTTTTACAAATAGAAGGCGAAACTTCACCGAGCTCTAAGACCAGCAAAGACACTGATATGGTTATTTCTGTACCTACTACAAGCAAAGATGACAACCGTTTTGGTCTCAAATTAGAAAATGATGGAATAAAATGCAATTTATGTTCAAAGACTTTTAAAACAAGACCATCTTTTAATGCCCATCGGATTAATATGCATAACATCGTTGTTAGGGTACTTTTTGACATACACAGCGGGGCGAATAAGAACGGGACGACATAATTTTGACCCCAAAAATCATTAAAATGGCTCTAGCTGCCCATATAGGACTCTTCATCAGCTAAAACCAGTTTTTTTAATGTATCTCAGGGTCTAAAACCCTATACCACATTTTTTTTACAAAATCGCGCCTTCAACTGGGGTGGTTCTCTTATGAGTATACATAGATTTTGACTTTTTAGGCTCAAATCAAATGTCCAGAACCATATTGCAATACGAATTCCACTACAATATCAGCTTTATGCGAGCATATAACTCAACATGGTAAACCATTAAAAGAATTTAATGCAACCTTCCCAACTGAAGGCGATTTTAAGGTATTTTTGAACTTAATATTCAGTTAAGATACCATTTTAAGATATGGTTGGAAGATTTAACGAAAGACGGTTCTACTCAATTTGTAAAACCTACAGGAGGACGTCTGAAAGCCGATGGCACGGGAACACAGATATTAAATTGCAATAGAACTGGAATTCCTAGAAGCACTTCTGATCCTGATCGAACAAAAGGTTCTTCTAAAATTGGTGTGACATGTCCGGCACATATAAGGGTTTTCTACAATAGAGATAAGTATGATCTGATCATTTTAACATGTACAAAGGGCTCTAGGAAAAATGACACCTGGTTTTTGTCGGTGTTAAATTTTCGTTTCTGAAAACGGAAAACTGTCACCGACAAAAACCCAGTGTCAGTTTTCCTTGAGCCGTACAAAGGAACCATTTTAGATCCATACGAGTCGCAGCACAATTGAACCATTATGGTCATGAATGTCTACCTCAATGTAGGTTTTCTTCAATTTTTGAACCAATCGCTTCTTTTTAGTCCAAACATTTGACCAGTTTCCTGCTGTTGCTGATTGTATGAAAAGAATGAAAACAACTTATACAAAATTGTGTGAAACCTTGGCTAAAAAATTGCCTGCGAACTTCAATCTTTTCATGTCTGGACAATCTCTTACTGTTTTGAATACAGTAAACTATTTTCCAATAAAACACCCTGACTACATTTTATAGATCAAAAATTCGGAATGTGAAATGGCTCGAGCGATAGAACAATTACAATCCATTCCAGAAGCTGTTTTGAGGCGGACTCAGGCTGGTGGTGCAATTCAAGTTGGAGTATGTTTTTCGAAAAGTTCTTCACGTCACATTTAATTTAGATCAAAACTCAACCTCTCAACCGCCCGGTTTCTAACTATTATGAAAGCACCCAGCTTGAAGAACTTGAGCATTATGATTATCAAGATGCCGATCCAAATGTCACCTATTATGTTTTAGATGAAGAAAGCCTCCTTGATCTTCCAGGCTCTTCGACTGTTGACTATGATATCGAATCAAACATGACAATGGTTCAACACCACAGTTCATCTATTAAACAATGCAGCTCAGAAGTCGAACCAGAGGACATAATGCCAATACATCTCCAAGATGGTCGAGTAAAATGTCCACATTGCCAATTAGTGTTGAAAAACTCAGCTTCTTACAAAACCCACCGCATAAATAAACATGGTGTTTATGTGGTACAAATTTATTTTAAATGTTAACTTGTCGAATTTTTCAGCCCCGTTCAAAAAAGAAAAGTAATCGCTCAGCTCCCGGACAACTGATTGAAGTTGATCGTAATGCTACTTGTCCTGTGTGTAAAAGAAATTTTACGAATGATTCAATGGCTGAATATTGTACCTTTTGTGAGAAAACTTTACACTATGAATGTGTTGATCCGCATTATGAAAATTGTATTTATATTGATTATCAATAACGTGCTTATTTATTTGGGATAAAATTTTTCATTCTTGTGTTTTTATGCGAAATTGTGGTTCAAGCCAATGTATCTTTTTCATTTTTTAATTTGTTTTTATTTGGCATTAGGTTGCGGCAACGGTTACCAATATCCATTATGTTTGTGAACAAAAGTTCCTTGTTGTTTAATTTGGGAAGAACTGCAGTTTTTCGAGTAGGTTACAAAAAATTTTTTGGTTATGGGCAGTAGCGTAGCGACACGTGTATTCGAACCCTAGTAAAATCAGGAAAAAGTCTGAAGTCATATTTTCTTCTTTAAATCGAAATCAAAAAAATTTCGGCTTCAGCCTTTTCCCGCTTCGAACTGATGTGTAGCCCACGGTGGCCCGATTCACTCACCCCCTCGAAATCCAAAAAATTAAATTTTTATCATATCCCTTATGTCTTTTGCCCAAAATTTTCCAAAAATCATAATGGTCGCTTAAAAAATGGGTGTTCGAACATTGACGGTAACCGCAAAAATTGGTGGCAAGCCGGTCGTTTTCTTGCTTACTCGTTTTTTATATTTTCAACTTTCCTAGAAGCAAAAATTTTACTTCGATTTTTTTAATCAAAAATACCATAATTTTTCTTTTTTATGGTTACTCCACCAATTCTTTGATAAGTATGCTCGGAAAGCTAAACCATGTGGCGATTGCTTGTTCTGATTTGGAAAAAACTGCTAAATTCTATCGAGACTTGGGTGTAAAAGTCAGTGAAACTGTACCTATACCAGAACATGGCGTTTATACAGTGTTTGTGGATTTTGGCAACACGAAAATCGAGTTGCTTAAGCCATATGGAGACAAGAGTCCAATTGAAGGATTTCTGAAGAAGAACAAAGATGGTGGCATTCATCACGTTTGTATTGAGGTATGAATGGTTAAATCCGTTTAAGCTAGGCGTATACCCAATTTTCAGGTACCCAAAATTGAAGAAGCTATGAAGAAAGTGAAGGAAATGGGTGTTCGAACATTGACAGAAACCACAAAAATTGGTGCTCATGGCAAGCCGGTCGTTTTTCTACACCCAAAAGACTGTGGTGGTGTATTGGTGGAGCTTGAACAGGAATAACGTTAGAGATATTTGTTTATTGTAGACATTTAATTTAGATTTTTTCTTTTATTCTAAGATTTTTCCTTGGTTGTTAATTTTTCTTTGGTGTTGTATTTGCCATTCTAACGCAGTAGCGTAGCCAGACTCCCAGCTACAGGGGGAGGGGGGCTTTTGGATACGGGTACATTTTTCTGGTGAAATTTTTTGGGCAAAAAATGTGCATTTTTGGGGTAAAAATAGCCATTTTTGGCGAAAAATATCATTTTTAGTGAAAAATGGTCTTTTTTTCACAATTTGTCTAAATCGGAAAAAACATAAGGGGGACCCTTAGGCAAATTTTTTAAAATGTTTTCAAGAACGGGGGGCACCTGCCCCCCTGTGGCTATACCACTGTTCTGAGGTTATCCGGGTTTTTTTATATATCATAATAAAATTTTATTAAAAGTGTCTTATATTGTTAACGTTTATTCATTATGAATATCTTTTCACGATTTTATTTTTATGCATATTTTTAAAAATTGAGTTTTTAAAAGGAGAGCAGTTGTGTTGTAGGGGTTGGAAAAGTATAACCACTACCAGCACGTTGCCACATGTGTTAAAAATCAGGAAAAGTCTGACCCTGGCAAGAAAAATGTTGGAATATAACTATATAGGGAGTTTTCAATGCGAAAAATCGATTGCGCGCATTCCCGAACCCTGAAAACACTTGGCTGACTTTTCGAATTTTCGATCCAAAATCCTGAGTTGTAAAATTTTCTAGTTTTTTGTTGCAAAATTTCCTAGTGGATGAAATTTGCAAGTAAATTTTGTAAACTACGTGGAATTTGGAAGAGATATTTCTTACTCGTGCTGTTATCATTTTGTTTAATTTATAGTTCACATTCCAAAATGAGCGTAGGACCAAACGATATTGAACATCCAGTCAAAGTGGCTAAAGTTCCGTCAGCTCAGATTGCTTATAAGCCAACAGAAGTTAAAAAGTTGGTGGAGCCAATTGTGGATACTGCAAATTTATTGTTTATTGATCGAGACCCGGATGAAGAGATTGAGGAGGCTAAAAATGGAAAGTATGTTGTTGTTCGATTTGAGTGTAAAAATTGTTTGTTTTTACAACTAGAAGATTTTGTTTCTTGAGACAAGAATTTTCAATACTCAAATTTTTTATTATTTGATAGTATGCTCTTTTTTAGGAAGCCCTCAAAACAGAAGCTTCTCGAATTGGCCCGTGATAACACTCAGTTTTTGTTCAACAAAATTTGGGAACTTCCTCGCGAGCGAGTCGAAGATGCTTTTTGTGCTGTTTTACCTAGTCCAGAATATGCTCTTCCACGTGAAAAGCCTGTAATCTTGTATCATTTTTAATATTTTTATTACATTTTTTAGCTACCCACAAAACGTGAGCCAACCAAATGGGAGAAATTTGCACAAGCTAAAGGAATTAAGAAGCAGCCAAGGAATAATAAAACCTATGATGAAGCCACAAAGGAATGGAAGCCGACTTATGGCTACAGAAGAGCGAATGATGAAACTAAAGATTGGCTTATTGAAATACCGGAGAATAAAGGTGGATGCAATTTGTGATAGTGATTAATAATATCCGAATTTTCAGATCCCTACAAGGATTATTTTGGTGAGAGACAAGAGGCTAAAAAAGAGCGTGTCGCTAAGAACAAGTTGCAGAATTTGAAAAATATTGCCAGAAATATGAAGAAAAATGAAGAGGTCCCTCTACCATTGGGCGTAGGCGTTGAAGCTGATGCACATTCGAAAAAGGAGGTGAGTGGAGGAATCGCTAACTGTGGTATAATCCGATTTTTAGCTCACCCATCAAATCTATCGTGCTAAAGTCGCTACCGCTTCCGCCGGAAAATTCCAACCTGATATTAAAGGCGAAAAGACGCCGAAACTTGGAAAGAAACGCCAGTTCGCACCAAATGAGCAAGGCACAGCTGATGAGCGCAAGAGACAATTGGAAATTTTGGAAAAGATAGAAACAAAGAAGCCAAAATTAATAGATTCTCGATTGGCAGCTAGTCAAGTTGGAGTCCAAGAACAAGAGGGGTAAGCCTCAAAATTCTCTCAGCTTAAATGCCAAACTTTTCAGCAACCGTGGTGAATATGACAAGAAAAAGAAAAAAGGTGAAATCCGTTCGAAGAGTAGCATGCATCGTCAGCAACACTTTCAGCAGAGTAAGAGAGGCGGATTCAAATCAAATCAACGAGGTGGCAAAGGACGTCCAGGAAAGCAGAACTTTTCAAAGAAAAACAGATCTTCATAAATGGGCTAAAAGCTTTTTGTTATTGTTGTTATTTGATAGTTTATTTTGTTGATTTTTATTTGAATAAATTTCGAGATTTCGTGGCTGTGTTGAGGAATAAGAGCCACAGAGTTAAAAGGGGAAGGGCCGATTGAGGCAAGATATAGCAAAAAAATTTCTACAAACGTAAAAAATGTTCGAAACGATGAAAAAATACTGTTTTTGAGGAAAAATCGAAAAATTTTTGGCCATTAGGTGTTTTTTGACCTTTTTTATGTAAAAAGGGCCAAAAACACCTAAAAAAATTTTTCGATTTTTCCTCGAAATCAGTATTTTTTCATCGTTTCGAATATTTTTTTCAATAACTTGCCTCAATCGGCCCTTCACTTTAACACAGTACTATTATACTACTAGCTTTTGGCTGAGAGTTCCATATTATCCGGGCATTCTGATACAATAAAAATTTGTTAGTAATCAAAACGAAAATTTTTGGCAAAATTATTTAAAATTTAATATTTTACTTTTGAAAAATACGTATATTTTGTTATCCATATTTTTGTTTACTGTTATAAGTTTTCTAGTTTTGTGTAGATGAGATATTTATTTTCGCTAATTTATTTATGCAAATTTGTGATTTCACACGAAACGGGTCCTATTATAAATACAACCTACGGGCAAATTCAAGGGTTTTATTTGAATTTGGAAAACGGGTTTTCTGCTAATATTTTTCTGGGTATTCCGTTTGCAAGACCTCCAATTGGAGAATATCGATTTGAGGTAAAAATTGAAAAAAGGGTAAAGAAATAAAAAATTAGAAGCCAGTCTTCCCTGAAAAATGGAAAAATATTTTGGAGACGAAAATATTTCGGCCTGCTTGTGCACCATATTTAAATGTAAATTATATGCCAAATATTAGTGAAGATTGTTTGTATTTGAACATTTTTACGCCCAGTTTAAAGGTTTGAGTTTTGAGCTTTTCTCTCCACCTCCCCTACACAAAGGGGAGAGGAGGCTCCGGCATACACAACGGGACGAACAAGAACGAGACACAAAAATGGGACGATAAAGTGAATTACAGGCACAATTGTCCCGTTCTTATCATCCATTCATGTTTTGTTTGAACGATCGTTTCATCCCATTCTTTTCTATGCCGAGGCTCACTGTCCCCCCCCCCTTGCCCCAATATGATTTTTAGGATAGGTTCAAAGAAGATTATCCGGTTTTAGTCTGGATACATGGTGGTAGATTCTCTACTGGCGGTGCTGAAAAATACGGCTATAAAACTTTGGTAGAAAATTTTGTTTCTCAAGGAATTATTGTAGTGACTTTACAATATCGATTGGGACCTTTTGGCAAGTCGTGTATCAAAACGAATACTTAAGATTTAAAAAATTCAGGCTTTTTATCATTCAGTGATGATTTTAACAATGTTGGACCCAAACGCGATCATGAACTACCCGGAAACTTGGGCTTATATGATATTCAAGCAGCTTTACTTTTTCTTATCGAAAATATCGAACATTTTGGGGGAAATTCGTTCGATATTACTCTAATGGGCAAAGGTTCTGGAAGTGCTTCGATCGAAGCGTTGACAATTTCACCAAAAACTGATTGTAAGGGTCCTAAACAACGGTCATTTAACGTTGATTTACTACGATTAGCGTTGTTTAGTGCGGGACCCTAAGAAATCGAAATTTGTTATATTGAAACGAAATTTTAGATCTATTCCAAAAAACAGTCGAATTAAGCAATCCAACGCATGCATTTCAATGGGTAAATGCACCAGATATTTTGAGTTTATCGAAAGATTTAGTCAAATATGTTGGTTGTGGGGAAGATAATGATACAGCTTTGATTAAAAAGTGTTTGAAAAATGTAACGCTGGAGAAAATTTATCAAGGGCAACAATATTTGGTATTGAACTTTTTTTGTCTCTATGTTGTACATACATGGGCAAGATGGGAGGGAGCTCAGGGCGAGGAGATCCTTGACGACCAAAAAAAGTTGTTCAGTGAAAAATTGTTTGAAATCCAAAAAGCGCTGTAGGCGAAAATTTTTTTGTAGATGCGCGTTTTTAAGCTAAAAATGTTCAGGAAATGAAGAAAAATGACTAAAAAATGCTTTGAAAAATTTCTGAGGGGTCTCCTCATCAAAAAATTTTTCTTTTTGAGGAGATCCCTCCTAATTTCTTGCCCGATGAGGAAGTGGGTTAGGGGGGGGAGTCTCCTCCTTTCTCCACTATGATGTTGTATATCTTTTAGTCAAATTTTGATGGTGGTTATTCCGTTTATGGACCTATGATAAATTTTGACTTTTTTGATGGCCGTTTTAAACCCACTAAGCAATACAAAAAGTTCTCACTTACCGGGCTTTCTAATATGGACTTTTTATTACATGGTAAAAAATATGTTTTTATTCATTTTTATCCCCCAAATTTAGCTCTAATATCAATGTCTCCGGAATATTTGGCCTCAATTGGTCTCCATAAAAAGATGCCAGAAGAATTTGGTGGAGATTATAATGAAGATGAATTGTTGGAGGCTATTTTTTATATGGACTTATTTCGGGAAAAATACCCACAAGAGTTTGAAAAAGCCTATGATAGCGATTATCAGAGTTATCCATCGGATTTAAAATTGGCTTTAAGTCGAGTAAGGGGATGCTAATTTGTTGCTACTTCTTCAGTTCTCAGGCACCAGTGCCCGTAACTGAATAAGTATGAATTTTCAAACTTCGAGGATTTTAGTCACTATTTGAAAAAGGATTTACGTACAATGTTCTTTTGAATACTCAAGTACGCGCCGAATGGCATTGGCCCAATTATTTTTTCTATCTCAACAATACGAATGTTACAGAAGATATGGAGCTGTCTGCAAAAGGTAATGTCTTGTAGTGGTGTTTAAAGTGATAAGATAACGCATTTTGATAACAGTGATAATGATTTTTATGATAACGTTATCACATGGAGTGATAACTTTATCACAAAAATTGTTATCACAGTGATAGTGTTAAGCCTATTATCACACTTACCCTCATTTATCACTTTGAGCATCACTAATATCTTGATTTTATATCTTCAATTGAACCTAATATCCTCAATTTTCAGAAAATATCCACGCTGACATGCAATCATATCTTTTTGGAACTTACAGTTTTGGTCAATTTGAATTCAATGAAAATGATAAACAACTTAAAAAAGTGTTAGTTGATGTGATAACTGCATTTGTTAAAACAAAGTATGCTTTTGTTCAAAAATTTTATACTGCTCAATTTTAGCAATCCTTCAACTAACGATTTCAAATGGCCGATGTTCGAAATAAAAGAACCCGTACAATATGTGCATATAAATCCAAAAATTGAAATCAGAGAATCAATATGGGATGACTTGAAAACAACTTGGAGAAACGAACATGAGAGACTATCGAAGAGACTAGGAAAGAAGGTCAAACGACTTTTTGATGAACTATGATCTTCATGCTAAAGATGCTAGTACACTCATGTGCAAAAATAAGTCCGCTTGTTTTTTGGATTTTCGGTTAAAATTGAAAAGAAGCTTTCCGACAACAAAAATAAAAATTTTTACCGAAAATCCATACTTGCTGAAATAATAAATTTTTATTTAATCTTCAACAATAACAAAATAACAATAATAGTATAAAAATAATGATTTTCATTCGGCTTTTCTGAAACGATCCAAG
>JAQGCP010001430.1:0-12418 GCA_034699885.1 Acrobeloides thornei | reverse complement strand
AAATCTAGGACCTCAATCAGGATATTTAAAAGCTGTATCTATTAGTTGTGAAGGTTGTGCGGTAAGAAATTTTATTCACAAAATTCTTGTTACTATTAACCATAGCAAACCTTTTTGCAAAAAAAGTTCCTCTCACTCAAATCATGTTGGCCGAATGGCTAGGACTCCAGGATTGATCTTAAACGAGTCAGGTCCGAATTCCGCTTGTGTTCATTTGTTTTTAACTTTTTTGCCTTTTTATATTTTTTTAAAAGAAAGACGCCAATTTTTTTGCTCCGAGACGAATAAAATAACATCAAAATTATTGAATTGAACAATGTTTTGGGTTATTGAAGCGAAAACCCTGAATCATACGAATCAGGGCTTTAGTTTCAATAACCCAAAACATCGTTCAAATTAATCATTTTGACGTCATTTTATTCGCCTCGGCAAGCTAAAAAATGCCTTCTTTCTTTTCAAAAAATATAAAAAAGCAAAAAATTAAAAACAATTGGACGCAAGCGGGATTCGAACCTAGACCGTTAAAGTGCAATCCTTGAGTCCTAATCATTCGGCCACCATGATTTGCGTGGGCGGAACTTGTTTTGCAAAACGTTTCGCCGTTTTAACAAAAACATGCAGAGGATCACAGAACCGGAGACTAAAATTGGTTAGTTTTTAGACATCACCATTCACGTTTAGGAGAATAAACTTGCTATACCATACCTATAAACCCATTTTAAACATTACCTATTTAGATATTAAAAAATCAAATGCAATGTGAGCAAGAGGCTTCAATTAAAGGAAAATCTGTACCATTAAAACCGTGTTATGCGATATCCAACGACTATTGGTTATTATCTTATCTATATTACATTCCTGCACCATTATTAATTCTTTATGTTTTTGTGCTATATGTAAGTAGTTTTTCATTGTCCTTTAGCTTATCATAAAATTGTTCACTTATTTTATATAGGATGGTTAAAAAACCGGAATTTTGGGCACTATAATTTTCGCCACAAATCTTGCCACGCTAACTTTTGCCACAGAAATCGATTGAAAAATCTTGACCAATGGGTGATTCTTACAGAGACTGTGTCTTAAAGCGCGCGTGGAAAAAACTATAACTTTTAAGAAAATTTTTAGTATTTCAGGTTGACATGGCCTTTATATATGTTCATTTTGACGAAAATTTAAAAAATTGAAATTTTTTTTAAAAAGTCACTCAAAATTGTAAAATACAAATACATATTTTTTATTCACTTTTCAGATATTTTACACCTCGCCTTCGTTTAATACCGTTGTTATTTATAAACTTATGATACTACAAGGAGTCAGTGATATAGCATATTTTATATGTCAAATATTACAAGAATTAGCATATTTACATCATTTTGAAGGCTACTGGTTTATGGTAATATGTGAAAAAAATCTATATGTTCCACATGATTGAGTAGCTAACGCGATAGGCAAAACACATGGAACGGGCCCCCTAAAGTCATTTTTTAAAATTTTGTTGTCAAAAGTTATGAAAATTTTTGTATATCCATATTGTTATGATGAACATGATGGCGCTATTATTTTTCCACGAAAACTTTTGGAAAAGCTGAAAATATCGAAAAATCCCATCTTTCAAATTTTCCGATTTTTTTCGTATTCCTTGCATAAAAATATGGATATGCAAAAACTCATGACTTTTAGCAACAAAATTTAAAAAAATGACTTTAAGGGACGGGATCGAACCCTCATCCTATGAGTTAATGCCTAGCGCGTTAGCCACTCGGCCATTGTATATACCTCAAAATACCATGATATGGTACTCGTTTTGAAGCTCTCGAGCTGTTGACATTCTTTTATTTTTTACCCCTTGCTGGTTTTTGGTACATCGATTTGCAAATAACTTCTTTTTCTTTCCTTCACAAACAACTTCTTTTTCTTTCTGATTAACAAAGCTGTTTATTGAAACGATAAATGATTTAAAAAAGAAATAATATTTAATAAATGAGATGAATCCGAGCACGTTCGGGATTGCCGCTTTCAAAGATGTTTTGGTACAAATAATTTTTAGATAATGTATGCACTAATGATGCTATTTGCTATTTTAATGAACTGGTCATCGCTTTTATTAGCACTAAATCGATGGGACATACTTGGTGGATTGTCATTATTTCCATCATTAGATAGAGCTAAGTTTTTTAAGGTAAAAATCTAATTGAAAAAAATTATATTCGAATATATAGATCGCCACTATTATCGTAATAGCAATATCTATTGCCCATTTTATTCTATTTCTGATCCCGGGATTTAGAGCATTTGTAGTCGTTCCATTTTCTTTTTGCAGTTTCTCAGAAATCGATATTGTTGTTGAGGCTCATTATTCTATTTATTTTCAAGTTTTTGTTTACAAAGAGGAAATTTTATTAAGCATATGTTTTGTACTTTATGCTTGGTGTATGATTAATATATTCTATAAGGTATTTTTATTAGCTCATTTCGATTTTCAATTAAAATTTGTTTTCAAGAAATACTCAAAAAATGTGCAATCAAGTAAAAAAGAAGTTTTATTGTTTCTACAGGCTCTTATTCCATGTTTGCTTCTAATAATGGTTAATGTTTATATTCAATTCGCCAATGGATGGTCTTACCTCGCTTCGCTCGAGTTTTACCAATTTGAATGTGTACACTACCCAGTTTTGTACTTATGTTTAAATAAGTAAGTCGAGTGTAATGGACTAAGATATGAGTAACAGAAACAGTTATACAGAATTTCCCCCATCACATATTTGAGGGGAGGCAGTAACTAGCAGGCGTGGTGTTATGTACTGAGCTCATCAAAAGTGGTGCGAATTAAATCTGCTCATTATAATCTTAGGAATCTAACGAGCTATCGCGCGACCTCTTTTGACCTAAAAATAAATAAATGTGATCTAGCACCCACCATCCAAAGCATCCATGGTTGGTTAGTTGGTGCTAGCACCCATGAGTGCTTTTGGGTGCTAGCACCTTGTGGGTATTAGCACCTTTTTTTTAAAACTTTTTTGGCAAAATTTTAAGCAGAAACATCGTTTTTAGGCCTATGCCGACACACTAACTAAAACCAAAAAGGCACGCTGCTCCCGCTGGAGGTCGGCGTTAAATTTTTGAAAAAAGTTAACTAAAAAAATTTTTTAATCAACCTAGAAAAGATTTTTATGGGGCCTGCATCACTGCTAGAATATCAATCAACCATATGAATGTTTTAATCACAGGTTGGCCCCAAAAAAGACACTTTTGCGAATTTTCGAGAAATTTTTCGCGAAAATTTTAAAAATTTTTCCAAAATACCCTATGTGGGTTTTCCGATGTGAGGAATCGATTTAAAAATCTTGATAACGTTCCTCTGAATATGAAGCATCCCAAAAACCTTTAAAAAATCCAGTTTACTACGAACCAATGTAAGAGACGCGTTATCAAGATTTTTTTAATGGTCGTAGTCGATTCCTCGCATATGAAAACTCTCATAAAGTCATTTAGGAAGAAATATTAAATAATATTTTTTTCGAGAGAATTTGTTAGAAAAATCACAAAAATGCCCTTTTTGGGCCACTCTGTATTTCCTTATAAATATTAATAAGAAATAAATTTAGGACTCTAAGAAAAGAATTCAAGGGATATTTAAAAAAATTTTATAACAAAATCCTAAACAAAGAAACAACGACAACGACAATCGTCTTTGTGACAACTTTTAAAACAAAATAATATATGACTGTATTTTTGATTATTTTGATTCCATTTATTGTTTAATAAATTTTTTTAAATTATTGTTTTTACATTTCTTCGGTCGACCAGGGCATAAGGGTGGGTGAGATCATAGAAGAATAGGGGGTGGTAGCCTCCCACCCTGATCAGGGTTGCCAGATGAAATTTTCAAAAAAAAACATCAAACACTTTAAAAAAAAGCAAAAATAAAGCAATGGCTCTAGAAAAAAAGCATAAAAAAGCAATTTTTTTATCAAACAATAAAATTTAAAAAAATTTATTTTTAGCAAAATCCGATATAATTTTCAATACATTTATTGCTTGATGATATGTAAAAATTTATTTTTTGTTATAAAATGCAATTTTTTCCACAAAATTCGATTTTTTGCAAAAATTTAATTTTTTGACAATTTTTTTATTTTTCTCTATAAATTCGACTTTTTCGCAAAAATTTAGAAATCCGGAAGGGGGTCACATCACCTTGATCCCCCAAGACGATTTTTTCGTTATTTTTCGCCAAAAATAGGAAAAATTTCCTTGGTCCCCTCATGTTGTTTTTTCGAAAAATTTTTTGTTAAAATATTGATGTTTTTTGCAAAAATAGCGCAGCAGGGAAATTTTTTTGAAAAATGGTCAATTTGAAATGGCTGAAAATGCTCAGAAAATTACGATTTTTGATGTAAAAAATAGAAAATTGGACATTTTTAGTGAAAAATCATAATGAGGGGATCATTATGATTTTGAACAAAAATTTTGGGCAAAGAGAATAAGAGGGTACCATAAGGAAAAATTTTGCTTTATTTTTAATCTCAAAATAAAACAAAGGGGTCTAAAAAAAAGCTAAATGCTTTAAAAAAAGCGAAAATGGCATCCCTGGATACACTACCGTTTTTGGGGTCACTGAATAGATTAGCGCAAGAATGTTTTTAAATTCATTCAGGACAAAATAGTAAATTTTCGTTTTAATGCCCAAAGTCAAGATTTTCAAAAACAAAGAAACATGCATAAAATGGATAATTAGCTCGTTATTTTCCAAAAATCGAAAATTCAAAATACTTTTTCAGAAAAAGCTATGTCAAAATAAAATAGGTACATTTCATCTGAAACACCCTGTATATATATTTTTAAAGGGATACTCTACTCGGGAAATTTGACATAAATAATAATGGAACAAATCGACGAGACATACAAGAACGGGGCACGAGAGCGGAAAGAGTTTTTTCTTCAGATCTTAGATCCTTTAAGATAGTGTAAAAGACTTTTTTTCTTAACTTTTTATCCTGATAAAAGTCTTTGACACCAAATTAAAATTCCTTTAGGAATAGGAGCCAAGATCTGAAATAATCCCGTTCTTGTCGTCCCGATTTTGTCTCCCGCCCTTGTCATCCGGTTATTGTTCACGCGTTTTTGTGTCTTAATAACGGGATGGAACGACTGTTCCACCCCGTTATTTTGTATGCCGAAAATTTGAGTATCGACAAATATTTTATTCTGAAAATTCGTTATTTTTTCGGTAACTTTTTTGTAAAAGAAGCCATGTCTAAAAATGTTTTCCGAGGTTCTAGATCAATTTGAAAGTTGAACATTTTTGAATTCAAAGTGATCTGGTTATTAAAATGAAAACTCTGAGCTTTTGATTCTGAAGGAATTTTAAAAATTACGAACAATATTTTCAAGAGAACACATAAAATGATATTCAGGTAAAATTTCCAAGAAAGAAAGTTTTCTTAGTTTTTAAATAGCGAATTATACAGTATACGATATCATATAAAAATATCAACTTAGGCTGTTAAAAATTTTAAACACTAAAAATACTTTCCAAGAGATTTTTGAGCAGAACTGTTTTTCGATGCGCTCTTGAAAATGACGTTCGTAATTTTTAAAATGTCTTCAAAACCAACCAAAAATTCAGGGCTTTCGCTTTAATAACCATATTCATGCTTAACTTGGTTATTTTGCAAAAAAGTTACCGAAAAATGATGAATTTTCTGACTAACATATTTTTTGATACTCAAATTTTCCTAGTAGACTGTCCCTTTAAGTTACCAGAAAATATTGGACATTCAAAATAAACACCATTATTTGAAGTAGTTGTTTCTATTAAACAATCTATAAGATATTTTTCTTAATAAATTTTTTATGTATAATTTAATACATACTAGATACTAATAAATATGACAACGCCAACATTATAAATAAAAGCCATATTGAAGCATAAATAAAAGTTTTTGTTTTGGTAATGATGTCTTTAAAATTAGGTAAACGTAGAAAAAGAAAGTTATTGAGTAATTTAGACATCCTCATCACACAAGATAACGCCTTCGTTGTTCTCAGAAAGTATTTTAGAAATCTGATCAATTCATGATCATAAACAAAATATTTCAGATTATACCAAAAATTACTGTTGTTATAACGAAAGCCTGCTTTGAGCGAATCAGTATGGCTAAATTTCATTTATAAGAGAACCGTCGAACAGTCAGATCGATTTTTGGAAAAGAACATCACCAATCGATATAGCATATATGACTTCTTTAGACAAATGATTGAATTTTCTGGAATGGCGCTATTTTTTCTATAGATGTGCCTTCTAGGCCTAGTTTGTATAATAGACCCTCATAATAAAGTCTATAAGGGGAAATATAGTGCTAAAAAGATCCACACTCCACATTTATTAGTAAAAACGCGATCAAATTTAAATTTGGACATAGGGAAAATTTCATAGAACCGAAAACCACTTTCTTATCTAAAATTTTCGGTGCTATGGAATTTTTCTCCAGTCCAAATTTAAATCTGACCCAGTTCTTACTAATAAATGTGGGGTAAGGAATATTTAGCATCATATTTGCCTTCATAGACTTAAACTTGTGAGTCTACCATAGGCATGCCTATAGAAAATCAAAAAAGCGCCATTATAGAAAAATTCTATCATTTTCTAAGAAAGTCATATATACTCTATCGGTTTTTTCCAAAAATTGATCGAATAGTTCGAATGGTTTCCCTGCTAATTTTCTGGTTTATTTAAATTTCTATTGAAGTCTTGACAAAATGCCTAAACTATCGGGTAAAAACTTACGAAAGATCTGATAGATTAACATTTTCAAGTAACAGATTATATAAATAAATATAAAGATTAGAAATTGATAAATACAAGACAATAATTCCCAGAGAATTTCTTAATTTTTTAATTAATGTCACTAATACTAAGTTAAAAAGCATAAAAATAATACCCAGCAAGCCGAACTAAATTTTTACGATTAGTTTATTAAAAATTGTTAGAATAATTGGCATCCACTTAATATTTTTGTAAATGTAAAACTGTCCTATATTAGTTTGTATAACTTTATGGCCTTGTGTATTTTCACTTAATAATTTTAAAAAAGGTAAATATACGCACAATCTGACGAAGATATGAATCTATTTGATATAATGTTTTCATCAATTCGATATAATCTTCACTCGCAGTCGGATTTATCTCGAAATATTTTTTCACTGATTGATAATAACATTGAGCAATATCCGAAGTGACATTATTCGTTATATAAACCAAGTCTCCAGTATAATTATCTTAAAATAATAATTAAAAGACTAAACTATATCTAAACTAATCTACAGTGTAACGTGGTGGGTTCTCCACAACACATTTTCAAAGATATATTGGCCAAATTAAAAAAAACTTTTGCATAAAGGTCAAAATATGCCAAATTGTCTCAGTTATACGTCTGTGGCCAAATTTGTTGTACCTATTGATTTTTAATAAATTTTTAAATAAGTTTGTGTATTGAGCAAAAAATTGATTTTTTCCCTTAATCAAGAAATTTTTGAAAATTATGTATGCCATCTTGTAGATCGTATCGAAAAACGTTAGTTCTTCAAAAATCTCATAAAACGGATGCATAATTTTTGAGATAATGAATTTCAAAATTCTATAGAAATAGCAGAAATTTTAAAAAATCGATTTTTCTGATATTTCTATAGAATTCATTTTCTCAAAAACTATGCACCTGTTTTATAAGATTTTTGGAGAACGATCTACAAGATTGCATACTTAATTTTCAAAAATTCCTTAGAGGAAAAATCAATTTTCGCTATAATGCAAGAATTTTTTTTTGAAAATGCCATTAAAATGGCCGAGATATCTTCATAATGTGTTCGGAAGAACCCACTGCGCCACCCTGCACAGCTAAAATTTAATTCTATGATTAAAGATTTATTCTATATTGTACAGGATGTTCATTTAAAACACAAGTGATTTCAAAAATTCATTTTAAAAAAAGTAAAACGATTTTAGACAAACCCCAAATATCATCATGTAGAGGGATAATAGAATTTTTTACAATATTTTTTGAGTTACAAAGATAACCGCAAAAATTTTATTTTTTAAAGACTTTGAACGTGAATTTACAATTTTTCTCATAGTTCGATTTTTTATTTTTAAATATTCTAAAAGAGAAACTTTTTTTATAAGGTAAAAAAATTTATTTGTAAAGAAAAATTTCAAAATCATTTTGTTTTTCAAACTTTTAAATTGAAAGTTTCAAAAATCTATTCAAAGAATGTAATAATCAACCTTAGAATTGTTGGGTCTAAGACCATATCATTACCATTACACCATGTTATAATTAATTATAGATATTTAAAATTCTGTATAAATTTGGGTATTTTTTTGAAAAATTTCGTAAATTTCTAAATTATTTACCAATATTATAGGAAAAAATTTTCACTTTCAGAATATTTAAAAAATTACCAAGCGAAAAATTATAATTCACATTCAAAGTCTTTAAAAATTAAATTTTTGCAATTATCTTTGTAATCCGAAAAAATATTGTAAAAAACCCTGTTATCCCGTCTACATGAGCGTATTTTGGGTTTGACTCAAATCGGTATACGTTTTTTTAAATGAATTTTTGAAATCATGTATTTTCAATGAAAACCGTATAAATGATGGATCCACTTTTTATACTTACAAAAAGTAGCACATAATGACGGTATAGCGGTAATTGCATCGATATAATACATGTGTTCGACAAGCTCATCATCAGCAAGTTGGGCTTTGATCGTTTTATTGATTTTAGCATTCAAATAATTAATCATGGCCTCCATTATACCTATAAAAAGACTTTTAGTGAGGTCGTATGATTTTAGTGAGGTCGTATGATGTCATATATGAAAATAGGTAGTGAATCATCTGAAAAAATAATAAAGTTATTTTGTATGGTGCTTTAAAGGGAAGGTTCACCAATGTGGGAAAAATCCGATTTTGAAGAAAAAAGTTCAATTTTTTGTATTCTAAAAAACATCATTTCTAGGGGTAAAAATAGCTGAAAAACACGATTCAGGCGTCAAAAAAAATTTTTGACCCATAAAAGCCACTTAAAATGGCAAAAACGGGGTTTTTAACCCCAATTTTTCGAAAAAATAGCTCTCAAAAGTTTCAAAATTGCGGTTTTTTTGCACCACCCTGTATATATTGCCACATATATGCAAGTTTTTTCACATTTTTTCATTATTCTTTATTCAAAATCAAATTGTTTAAAATACAAAAAATTGAACTTTTTTCTTCAAACTCGGATTTTTCCCCATCGATGAACCCAGTAGGCCCCAAAAAATCTCATAAACTGTTTCATAGTTTTTGAGTTAATGAATTTCAAAGTTCCTAAAAAATAGCGGAAAAATCGAAATTTATATAGCGTTTCTGAAAAAGAAAGCGCCTCTAAAAAGTTTATGAACTAATGACGAGGCGATATATTAGAACATTCCCTTATTATATACGAGGATAATTGTTATACAGTCATATATGTCATAGGTGGCAAGGAGGCCCTTTTTGTGTTGATTGTCCTGGGGGGATCACTTCAAAAATATCGAAAAAAAGATTTTTCAAATTTTGTAGAAAATGCCGTAAATTTTTACGTCTGTCATAAAAATCTACGACTCGGTATGAACGGAGTTTGAAGGCATCCTTATTTAAGAATTCAAATCAAATTTGAGGCGGTTCCTCCTTAATTTTTCCATTTTGAGTGAGTCTGTAGGGGAGGGTGCCACCCCCTTGCCCATATGATATATGTATATAGGTAGTGAATCATCTGAAAAAATAACGTCATTTAAAAAAAATAACGCCATTTTGTAGGGCGCATTAAGAAGACAGTAGGCTCAAAAAAATCTCATAAAACTGCTCCATATTTTCTAGATAATGATTTCAAAGTTCTAAAAAAATAGCGGAAAAATCGAATTTTTATATAGCGTTTCTGAAAAAGTAAGCGCATCTTAAATTTTTAAACTAATAACTAGACGATATATTAGAAACATCCCTTATTATATTCGAGGATAATTGTTATACTTGTATAAAGTCTTAATTTAGAAGAAACTTATAACATAAACTCATTAATCTTCTAGTTGCATTTTATTGGAAAGCAAAGCATGCAAATTATAACTTTTATCACTCCATGTATTACTTTTACCTTCATGTTTTTAAAGTTCATGTTGTTCCCATTTTCTTATTAAATGTTTTTTTTGTTAATGTCTAGTTTTATTTTGAATCATATTTTCATCATTCTTTGTTAATTTTTTAAAATATCATTCTATGTATTCAAATATATCCCTAATCA
The DNA here is from genome assembly GCA_034699885.1 of Acrobeloides thornei. Lineage (NCBI taxonomy): Eukaryota > Metazoa > Nematoda > Chromadorea > Rhabditida > Cephalobidae > Acrobeloides > Acrobeloides thornei. Next base: position 2,099 of record JAQGCP010001430.1, on the reverse strand, counting down.
TTGTAAAAAATTTGATCATGTAAAATTTATGCGTCATAAAAGTTGCAATTTCCGAAATAATAAAATTCCTGAAACTTATTTTCGCACCTAATATTTTCTAAGGACATCATAGAAGTTTGCTATATTTAGTACAACTCAATAGACACTCACTCATAATATTTATTTATTTACAGATTATTTTTTCAATTTAAAAAGGCAAAAAAAGTAAAAGGTATGGTTCATTTTTTTATTAAATATTCCACTCAACGTTTTCCCGGGCATCCCGAACAAGTGCAAGTAGCGTCGCACAATACACCTCCAGTGCAACTTCCTAAATTTTTTTCTTCGTTAAAAAACATTAAGACACAGTCTCTGTAAGAATCACCCATTGGTTCAAGGGTCAAGGGTCAGGGATTTTTTTATGTCTGATAAAATCGATAGGATATTGGTCCCTGATCATGAAAGTTAGAGAGCACTTCCACATAGTTTATGAGAAGGGTCAAAAATCGGTTTTCCTGATCTAATTATGGGTTTCTGAGGTCCACCGCTGTTTTTGGCACTTTACACAAATCAGGGTCGAGGAATCGATTGGCGTTGGTTTTATTTGAATTGAAGTCGATTCTGAACAGTCGATTTTTTGACACCCCATCCCCAGGTCCCCAGAGGTAATGTTTCAAAATTTTTTCTCTCGATTTCGGGACCAATATCCTATCGATTTTATCGGACACAAAACAATCCCTGCCCCTTCACCCGCCGACCCAGTGATCCTTACAGAGACCGTGTTTTAAAGGAATTTTGTTAAAGCCATAAAGGTTATACCCGATTGGCAACCATTGTCGATGCATTGATTGTTGCATGCCGGTGAACCAAGACAACAAGTTTCGTCAAGGGGTCTTTGGACGCCATCCAAAGTATCTTTCAGGTTTTCGCCAAAAACTTCGCTTGAAGTTAAACAAGCCAAGACAATCAACGCTAAAGTAAAATTAGCCATTTTTCCTCGAGACAGGGAGCAGTTAATAAATTAAAATATTTAGATTTAGAAAATTCAATACATTTTTCTCCAAGAAGCCCCTTTTATATCCGTCTAAAATCCGAACATTGATGCATTGAACATCTACCATAAACAATTTTACACAGAATAAAATTTTTGTCCCCATAAACAGTTTCATGTGATATGATTTGATCATTTATGAATGTTAATCCCACAAAAATGATGTGATGGCTCTATAGAAATGTCATATTTGTCATAGGTGTTTGATTTTTAAATGATAAATTTATTAAATATCATATGTTTTACGGATTACGTGATCACGTAAACTTTGGCAATTAATAGATGATCATAATGATCACAGATTACGAACCACCATTTCATTATAATGATGTAATTTTTGTTATGCATTTTTATTTTAGCAGTTTTTTAAATAATGTTAAAGGGATATAGACAACATTTTCGATTTTGTTACAGTCAAACTTCGATTTAACAGACCCGTTAAGGGGTGCCGCAGGGTTGCTGTTTTTACTTAAATTTAAGTAATTTACTTAAATTTGACCTTAAAAACTTAGGGACAATATCTCAAAAGTTCGAAGTGTTAAACGGCTCGAGTGCCATTTAATTTGACTTTATTTAGTGAGATTAACGTATGGTAAAGTTTTTGAAAGTCATTTTGAGTCAATTCGCGAAACCCCTTATATTCTAATATTGTCCGAAGATCATAAGCCTGATTTTACTTTGATTTTTTGAATTTTTTAACCTGTCTAAAACACCCTAGATAAATTTTTTCCGATAATTTTTTTACCGTCCAATCAGTTTTTTAACCGTCCAAACAATATATTTATAGTACGCCAAATATGTTGGCTTAGACCTAGGTTTATGCTTAGGCCTAGACCTAAGACTAGGCCTAAGCCTATGTCTAAGTCTAAGCCTAGGTCTACGTCTAGTCCTAAGCCTAGGCTTAGACTTAGACTTAGACCTATGCTTAGGCCTAGTCTTAGATCTAGGCTTAGGCCTAAGCCTAAACCTAGATCTAAGCCAACATATTTGGATGCTATAAATATATTGTTTGGACGGTTAAAAAATTGATTGGACGGTAAAAAATATGATTGGATGGTAAAAATTTTGA
>JAQGCP010001429.1:0-12419 GCA_034699885.1 Acrobeloides thornei | reverse complement strand
ATTTAAAAATTAAATTAAATTATGATTACTCGGAAAAAATTTCCTGCCACTGGAGCACCAAGGTTATGAGTTTCAATCAGCTTTTTAATAGGTCTTATTCGTTGTTTGACCAACTCTTCGAAATTTGCGCCTTCTCTTTTTGGTTCGGCAATTTTACCGGGTTGCTTGAAGAGAAGGAAAATGTAGCGGTGAAGACCTAAAATAAATAAAAAAGAATTTATGTTCGTTTTTCATCTCACATCCACTCTTTTCGAACCCCTCTCATTCGTTCTGATGCAAGTAGAAGGGTGATTCTAGTCTTATGGCATATAGAGAGGGGAGCAATGGAGACAACCATAGGAGGGATCTCGAGGTATCAGGGTCCCCTCCATGAAGCTAGAGATATCAAAAAACATTGTAAGGGGGGGGGGATATTCAGGAGTTCTATCGGCCGACGGCCCTCTACATACGACTTTCTCTCATGGGGACCCTTCTGGTTACGTCAACGGAGGTGGGGTGTTTATACGGTCTTAGGTTGCAAAAACATAAGGGAACCGTTATGTTTTTCAACCCTTCGATCCAAATGCAGTGGAAGTCAAGGGTGCGTCCGTACCATCCCCACCTTTGAATCAGTCCCTAATCCAAATATTTACCTGTATCTTTGGGTGGACCAGCTCCATAATAATCCGATAGAGTCTCGCCTTTTTCAATATCATTTCCAGGAATGTTGATGACTAACCTAAAAAATAGCAACATATAAATCATTATTTTCATAAAACCTACCAATGTTCAACTTCGATACGATTAGCATCTTTTAATGAGGAACCATCTGGATCTAAATTTTGTCTATTTAATTAAAATTTCACTTTTTTAAAATTACCTATCATAGCTAATGTGTATAATGCATTATTTTCTGGTTCCCATATTACTTTAGGTTGATCTTTTACTTGTCTAGGGGTCAATTCAGCCCCTAGGTTGACCTTAATATGGTTAAATTATAAATGAAACGTTGAATTTTTAACTTTACTTCATGACCACCTTCGTATTCAACCTTTAGGGTTTGTTTTGGAGGACTAGAAATGACATCTGGGACGATTTCGTGTTTTTTGAAAGCCTCTTCTGTCATGGATGATTTTGCGTTATTGCTAAAAAAATTCAATAAAATAGGAGAAATCGATTATTACCACTATTACAACGAATTTCACAAAAGAGACACCGACAGATGAAAAAGACAAAGGCAGATGAAAATTTTCTTAAAATGGCCCAAGTGAACGGCAGCTTTTTATTTGATTTCCAATTTTTATTAAAACGATTGGCTAATTATTAATAGACACTTTTTTGAGTGTTCAAAGGTTGCCTTAAATAGTTCGAGCGCGCACATCTGTCTGAAAGAAAGTTTGGTCGAAAAAAATTATCCTGGGTGTTTTAGAGAGGTTAGAAAATTCAAAAAATACACGTAAAATCGATGGTATAGAGCTTCGGACAGGGTTTTGAATTGTTTGCTTCTCGAATTTTGAATCAAATGACTCTTAAAAACTTTCCCACGCGTTAATTCACTTTATAAATTCAACTTGGAGTACGCTCGAACCGTTTAGCACTATTCCCGCCTAGGTTTAAATTTTCGAGATATCGTCTCTTAAAATCCACAAACCCCACTGTTTTTCTAGATTTTGTTGTTTGAACCACCATCTTCAAGATTTCTCATAACTGTTCAATCGTTCCGATAATGAATTGAAAATTAAACAAAATGTTGTAATACATTTGAGTAAATCTTTTTCATTTTCATCCCCAGAAAACACAACAAGCTTACTTTAAATAATTTTTAATCATTGTAAAGCGTTTTTTATTATAATTATTATGTTATAATTTAATAATGACTTTGGCTATAAAATTTCAAAAAATTCTATTTTTAATAATATATGAATTTTTCTAAAAATTGAATTAAATCTCTTACATGCTAAAATGCCTCAAAAACTTAACACACATGAATAATTTCAAAAACTTTAACAAGATTTAAAACTCAACATTTTTTACTTAAAAACCTCAAATATCTATCCGTTTAAAAAATTTATCTTGAATTATTCATTAAAAAATTAAAACAAGCAATAACCTAGCAACAAATACTCGCACTCCAATTTAACTATTTATGTTCACTCACTATCTTGTCTCTATGATTAGACACAAAATCGACACAAAATTAGGCACAAATTGCTTTGAGAACACAAAGGTTCTTGAACAGAATTAGAACAGTTTCAACAAAGGCTGTGCTTATTTTTGAAAAGCACAAGTTATTTGAGCTTAACTAAACATTATCAAAGTTAAAGAACAAAACACAATTTTGACGCAGTTTTTTAACATGATTATAGGTTTTATTGAAAATCGATGTTAAATAGGAATATTGGCCGCTATAAATATGAGAAAAAGTAATTAGTAAGAACATTCCATTTTTGTATACACTTTTTCGACCTACGAGTTTTTATTATGATTTAAACCAACCATATTGAATATCAAGAGAATCTATACGTATAGGTATCACAGCGATCGAAACTTTAAAAAAATGACGTCAAGGTAAGTTCATGTGGTCGAATGACAAAACGCTAGACTTCGGCTTTACAGGCTCGGGTTCAATCCCCTCTGGAGGCACTAATTTTTTGCATATTGGATATTTTTTGCGTATGGGTATTTTTATGCGAGAAACACGATGGTGATATTATTTTTTTATTGAAAATTTTTTATAAAAATTAATTTTGTTCCAAAATGAATATTTTTAAAAAAATATTTTTGATCCAAAACTAATTTATATATAAAAATTTTTTTTCAAAAAATAATATCACTATCGTGTTTCTCGCATAAAAGTATCCATATGCAAAAAATACAACAAAACGTAAAAACTTAATATCTCCAGCAGGATTGAACTTGAGCCTGCAAAGTCGAAGGCTTCGTCTTACCACTCAGCCACACGAACTTACCTTGTTCTCTTTTAATAACTGATCATATGCTTCATTGCAACTAAATCCAGCATTTGCTTTGATAGAATCGATGGCTCCAACCGTAGATGGCTTTAAGGAGTTACGCTCGTCAGTCCATTGAACATTTAGTAAGGAAAAGATCTGTTCAATAAAAGTACTAGATCCGGGTACAAATAGTATCAAAAATTATAAGGTTGCGAATGAACTCTTAATTTCAAAATTTGATACCTTTGAAATGAGGCGTGATAATAGAGTAAAATTCTGATTTCGCAAAATTCTACACCACTTTTTGTCGATAGGCAACTCGCGAAATTCTTTATCCTTTAACAAAATATCGAGACTATCTCGAAGTTCCACATAATCATCATAAAGTTCATCTGTTATTTTTTTACACTTAGAGCAAAAATATTCTGATTATAATCAGATCAAAAAGTAATTATGGAATTTAAAACTTAAGCAAAAATGATTAAAATAAGCATAAAATAAACGCCTGCTTATTTTCTGATCAAAAAATAATCACAGACGTTAAAAGTAGCAAAAATGCATAAAATAAGCACAAAGTGAGAGTACTGCTTCTTTGCGTTGAGATTATTCTAAATTTTACATACCAAAAGGGGGACGAATGGCAATGAAAACGAGCTTTAAATTGTCAAAAACGCTTCAGTAGAAAAGTTATGATAAAAAAAGGATCAAATGACGATTTTTGAGAAAATGACACCTCGATTTCTCCACAAGTTTAAAGGTTCAGGACCTAACTTATATGTTTTTGTTAATCCGCTCACTAGGTACATAAAAATAACCTAGACTTCAAGTTTCTAGCAACACTTTTAGGCGTAGTCCCACCCCCTGTACAACTTTTCTAGACATTGCCTCTTATTAGCGAATTATAAAATTTTTAATGGCATAAGTTGATTTTTTATACGATAACGGACAAAATTTAAAATTTGGGAGCTAGTAAACCTGGGGGTCCCCACTTTTCATGAATCCAAAGGTCGAAATAAACTTTTCTAAAAATTTTATAAACCCCTAGGGGTAAAATTTGATGAGGAACACGATGGTGGCATTATTTCCGCTTCAAAATAATCGGAAATGGTCGAAAATTTGTATTTTTTTAATGTTCGTAGCTAAAAATATGGAAAAAACAAGAAATTCGGAAAATACGCAAAAATCGAGAAAACTTAAATTTTCGACCATTTTCGATTATTTTGAAGCGGAAATAATGCCACCATCGTGTTCCTCGTCAAATTTTACCCCTAGGGGGTGTCCTTTTATAAAATTTTTAGAAAAGTTTATTTCGACCTTTGGATTCATGAAAAGTGGGGCCCCCCAGGTTTACTAGCTCCGAAATATTAAATTTTGAATGTTAAATCCTTTGAATGTTAAAATCCCGTCGTCATTTTACTTGAATTTTCTTGTTTCAAAATTCGAATTAACTGTATGAAGTTAGAAAAGCTTACCCATATCTAAAACTAAAGTTCAGGATCATTTTTTCTCTTTTCAAAAAAATTAGCATCTTATGTGCAAAGTCGCTTATTCCTCGAGACATAGATTATGATAAGACATCATTGTGTTGGAGCAGTTTGACGCGAGAATCAAAGATTACCGCACCTAGATTTGTCGGTGAATGTATTCTACGCATGAAAATGTCATAGTGCCAAAATTTAGTATTTGAGTACACTTTTAAGCTAAAGAACTGCAGGCTTTTTTCGTTGTAAAAATTATACCAATCTTCACAATAATCTATCCTTTTACACAAAGACAATGACTCATTAAACCTAAACATAAGCCTAAGCCTCGGCTTAAAATATAATAAATAAATAGCTCAAACCTAGACCAGGGGTGCCACTTCGGACTAATTTTTTTCAGAAAAGTGCTGATTTTGAGGTGCCATATCTGAGAAATAAAAAATCACTGATTTATCAAAAAAAGTGCTGATTTTTGATAAAGCTGCTGATTTTTACGCGCTGGCAAACTTTACTTACAAACTTTACTTAAAAATTATACCCAATTTGACCTAAATTTTCCTTTTTTTCAACAAAAAAGTGCCAAATTTAACATTTTTTCATACAAAAAATTGTAATTTTCTGAGCATTTTCAAGCATTTTGTAAAAAATTTTTTGCCTGCGGCCCTGGTTTTTAACTTCCCTCTAGAATTTCAATAAAAAGTTTTCGCGCTTTTCGGCACAAAAAACCATGGGGGGGGGGTGGTCAAGATGTTTTTGTAAATTTTTTGAAAAAATATAAAAAAATCATAAGGGTCCCCCTTATGTTTTTGCTAAAAAATTTAGAAAATATTTGAAAAAAAAACATAAGGGGGACCAAGGTAAATTTTTGGGGACTTCCCCCAAAACAAAAACCTACTTTGCGCTGCTGTTTTCATTGATTATTAATATTTGCTGATTTTTGCTTTAAAATCTGATTTTTGAAGTCAGATTTGCTGATTTTGAAAAAATGTTGTTGTCACCCCTAGCCTAGACTATCCTAAGCAGTTTTAATTTTTTCAAACGTGTTTAAACGTAAAGAGAAATGTCTTAAAATAATCCTTGAAATAAGCTCAAATAAAACTTTTATTGTCAAACAGCGGAAACGTGAAACGCTTTTATTTTAGCACAGAAACTTTTTGTAAGAAGGGAATTGTTTTTAAAAAAGTTTCACAAAAGATGTGATAGTTCAATTGCAATTTTCTGAGACTCAATTAAATTTAATTATTTACACGAATATATTTTTAAAATTTCAATTTTCATGAAACTACAATTTGAAACTATAGAAAATTGAAGCTGTAAGTATGGGGTCATCCAGATATTACGTAACCAAGTAGTGTGGGTAGAGGGGGTAACAAATGATTACGAGAGGGGGTCAGGTCAATGATTACGTAATCACAATGTATAAAAATTTTTGTTTAAATTTATAAATTTTTAATAAAAATTTGATTTAAAACGGATGAAGATGATTACAATGCATTGTTTGAAATTGCCAATGATTAATAAGTCAAAATCGAAAATTCATCAAAAATTGAAAAATTCGAAAAAAATTGAAAAATGTGCTAAAAATTTAAAAATAGCATCCCTTAAATTGAATCAATTGGTTAGTTTTCAAAGCGAAAATTTTATTTTGACGAGCATTTTTTGTTTTATTATTGTTTTAAAGTTTGTCTCGTGATGTTTCTGTCGACGTTGAATGATTGTATTAATTTATGTTTTGTTCATCTACTTTGGAAAGGGCTAGGGGGATTAACCCATCCTCTAGCTTGATGGAAGGTTAAATTCTTATCCCAACGACCCTCTTTAGGACCACAGGGAGTAACGGTTGTCCCTCTTAGTGGTGCTCCTGGAGACTCCCCTACCATTCGTTGGCTATGGGGTAAGCCGAACACAACCACATTTTATCCTATGCAAAAACCGAATTTTCAATAATTTTCGCTTCAATACACACCTTAATTCCCTGAATCAAGGTGAAGGAAGCATTTTCAGGCTTCGGAAATGCGTTTTTCGGATTTCCCGCTTAAAATTATCCCTAAAAACGTCATTTTTAGAAAAAAAATTAGAAAAAAATTTTTTCGAAAAAAATCCCTGTCCTTTGGGGGCGTTAATGCCGACCAGTACGAATTTTTGGGTTGAAAAAAATAGCGGCAGTCTCTAAAATAACGGTAGTCTGACGGAGGGTTGAAAAAATAACGGCATGCCGTTATTTTAGAGAAAATACGGTAATTTGTTTACCTGAATTTCAAACCATTGATTTTCAGACAAGTTACTCGCTTTTGTAAACCGAAACGATCTCAAGCTGGAATCATCTGGTTGAAAAAGATTATACAATCATTATACATTTATTCAAAAAAAGTGCACAAGCTTTTTGAGCAACCCAATATAATTCTAATAACAAAGCATATGAAAACTATGGAGTGGAAATTGAGAAATTACCCACACCTAGATGGTATAATCTCTATAATTCAAAGTATAAGAGCCTTAAAAAGACAGATGTCGAATTTTTCTGGGATTAATATTTGCTTTTATTTAAAAACTAAGAAATCTTTGTCAGTACTAGAAATTTTCGTTTAACATCATAATGTCCTGCTTGATGTTTTTATTTATATTAGCAATTTCGTTCCCTGTCATAACTACCAGGAATCTTCATCTACCATGGGATAAAGACAGTGAACCAAGTCAAAACTGTGTCTGCAAAAATAACAACGGTTCAAATATATTTTATATAAACAATACGGACCGCAATAATGAGGTATACTTATATCCGCTTGCAAATGAGTCTTCTGCCTGCGAAAATTCTATTTGTCTTAATTGTTATTGGAAAGTACATGTGAACTATTCTAATTCATTGGATGTAATAGAAGTTCGTTATGATCAAATACCACATCCAGATATTTGTGTATATTCTTTTACAGTGAATGATTGTAATAACACTTCAATTCTAAACGTTAGTTCGTTAATTACCGATTTTGATCCTCTTGATTTTTTTTCCGATCACAGCATTTCCATAGCTACAAAGTTGACCGAAATCTGTATTTATTTTAATTCGAGCAACGGATGGAACACTTGCAATTATAAAAATTTTTACACTGGTTCTATATATTTGTACTATCGAGAAGTTTCTAATTGTGGATGCAATCCACCACAAGGAAGTTATAATGTAAATAACTATACGGAGAGTTATGTTGGTCTATCTTTTAACCCAGCATCTGATTATTGCTTGAACGTTCCATGCCATGATTGTCAATGGAATATAACTTATAGCACTTCCTATGCACTGAATATGTTCTTTGAACAAAGCTTTTATGGCTGTGATTCTAAACTTTTAATTACCGACTGTAAAAGTAACAAATCGTTAATATTAGGATCGTCCATAACTGAATTATATACTCAAGAAGGTGAAGTTTGTATTACATTTAAAACTAGTAAAACTACTGATAGTAAATGCAGTTATTATCCTACTATATCAAATTACTGTTATTTTGAAGTGAATGTTGGCGTCTATACATTTGACCCAATGGTAAGTTTAAATTAAGTTCACCAACACACATACACACACATTTTTTATAAAATTAATTTTATAGGAACTTATCATTAATTCTAATCTTCCTATACTATTGCTTATAAATTATGAGTATCAAAGACCCTACTTTCAATTTAAGGGCTGGCGTATAACGTCGAGTTTTGGGACATTACAATTATGGGTAGCAAATAATCCTACTCTTAAAAATCCATATGGGTCGATGTACATATACGATGCACCAAATTTCACAAATATAATTGCATCATACGATTATAATGAAAAATTTGAGACGATTACCTCAGCTAGTGGGAGTTTGACCCTGCTTGTGGATGACCCAAGTGGGACTAAATTAGATTTAAACTACCTTCAATTTATATTCCGAGTTGTAGAATCGCGGTTCTCGAACTGCTATGATACGAACTATGTGAATTATGCATACCCTTTTCATGAAGCCTATAACTTAACTATGTCTTCAAACTCTTCTGGAAATTGTTTAGTATCAATCTTGTCACCGGTAATCGTGGAATATGATACTAATGAAAATTACGTCACTCTTTCTCCTCTGTATATAACCAATTTAACGTACAAGGGACCGTCGGTTGTAACAGTTATTTTATCCATTTATAACGAAACTTATGGTCTTTTCGAATTCTCCGAGAAAAATTCTCAATATTGGAATAATTTTCTTATATATGGCAACTTGATAAACTTTATCATTCCTCCAGATGGCGCGTTGGAAATAGAGTATGAAAGTTGGCAGAGTGGAAAGAATATTTCAGAGTATTATTTCGAAGATTATGGTACTGGGGTTGTTCAGACGAATAATTATCCAATATCTTTGCCGAATATATATTATGTTAATACAATAAAATGCTCGAAAGGAGTGGCGAAAATTACAATAACATTGGTATTTGCAGAGATACCGGCAGATGGTTACTTACAAATTATTGGTCAAGATCAAACGAAAAGTTTTTCGAGTGGGATTTTTAATAATACAAAAATGGATTTTCATACTGATAATATCGTTATCGATTATAATATTGGAACAAGCCAAAAGGCAACAAAAGGCGGGTTTATTAAAATATTTTTTGTGCTAATTTTTATTTATAGGATTTTTGTTGTTATATGAAGGCAGTTATATTCATAAACCGATAGCGGGAATCGCGATTTGGGAAGAAGCATGGTTCTGGGTAATAGTTTGCGTTTCCATATTAACATTTGTGATGATGATTGTGCTATTAGTCCGTTTATATTACAAAAGAAAAATTAAAGATGAAGAAAGACGAGTCGATTTTATGTTCAGCTTCATTAAGAGACAAAATAAACTATCCAACGAAGCAGTAGAAGAACTTCGAGAAACATCCGATGCACTCTTAATTGATCGAGAGAAACTGCTCATCGATTACCACAAAGCTTTAGGAACAGGCATTTGCTCTATGGTCTATCGGGGATCTCTGTCAGGAAGAGCTCCGCTAGCAAAAATCTCCAATCTCGTAGAAACCCAAAAATTCCAAGATTGTGAAGTCGCTGTTAAACTAGCATTAAACTTCAACGACGATGAAATCGAACAATTGTTCAGAGAGATTTATGCTATGAAAACACTCGAATACAATAGGAATGTTATAGCTATGTTGGGATGGCGTATGATGGATGATAAACCAGCCTTGGTTTTCGAGATGGCCGATCAAGACTTATTAAAATATGTAAAAGATATGAGATCAATGAGAAGAGAGGAGATCCAATTCAAGGTGATCTTGATGATTATATGGCAGATTGCAAAAGGTATGTTTTCTAGCCATGTTTTAATAGTTCCATTTTTAGGAATGGAATATGTGGCGTCAAAAGGCATTGTTCATCGAGATCTAGCCGCTAGAAATGTCTTGCTAACCAACACTCTTCAAGCGAAAATTTCCGATTTTGGTCTAGCTATAAAAAGAGGCGTAACCGAGACTACTCAATCAAACCGTTTACCTATAAGATGGCTAAGCATTGAAGCAATGTCTCAAAAACTTTTCACCGAGAAATCTGACGTTTGGGCTTTTGGAATCATACTTTTCGAAATTTTCAGTCTTGGTGAAGATCCATACACTGAGATCCAAACAAAAGATTTGCTTCGATTTTTGCGAAATGGAGAAAGAATGGAACGACCTGGGTTAGCCACCATTGAAATGTATGAAATTATGCGTAGTTGTTGGGAAGAAAACGTAGAAACTAGACCAAAATTTGAGGTTTTGGCTGCGAAATTGCATGATTGGCTAGAAGATGAGTCCGGCTATGCACAGTACTATGAGAAGTTAGAATTCTTGGATGAATCGAACAGGGATACTTCAACTGCAAATGATCCAGAAACGTCGATCGGAAACAACAACCTGGAAGCGTCTCTCGAAGACAACTGAGAGATATTATAGGATAATTTTATTTAATTGACATGCTTTATACCATTCTATGTATGATAAACTTTACGAGTAAGCACAACCTGTTCTATTTGCATCACACAAAAGGATTATAGAAATGCATGTTGTAACGGAGTAACTACAATCAAAATGGTAGCTGCACCGTTACATACGCCACGACTTTCTGTCGCATGTCTAATATAAACCGGTTGTGTCCTTTTACCTATTTCATACATGTACTTATGTGGCAGTGTGATATATGTGCGTGTCCGGGACAGTGTAGTCCCAGTCGCGCTGTTTATATATATTATGTTATAACTTGTAATAAAATGTAAGGCTTGCTTATCATCACCTCACCACTAGCCGGTAGGCCAAAGCTACCGTTATAATGTCAATTTTCCTAGTAACAAATTGTGCTCTTGAGGCTTTGGCTGCGAAATTGCATGATTTGCCCCGTTTAACAAAAAAAACTTAAAATAGTTTATTCATATGTGTTTATTTGTTCTTATCATTTTAATTTGCAATGCGAAATTCGAAAATACTTCATTAGTTTCTAGCTTTTAAAATGCGCCCTTTGCTTTTCTATCAACGATACCTTATTTCTATGATATCATAAAATCGACATCATAAAATAGTGTAAAATTTATAATTTTCTCCTGCCTGGGTCACCAATGTAAAATTTGGTCAAATTGGGGCTTCCTGAGGGTCCTATCAGCAAGGCACTAACCTTCTATTTCACCCAAGAGAGCAACAGCGCTAGAAAATATTTCCTATTATATAAGTTTTTTTATTAATTTTTTTATATGCATCTTTTAGAACTCAATAATGCCAGTGAAAATTTTATGCGACATTTTTTTCCAGCACTTAATTGCAGTGAAATCGAAAAGTGCCAGATTTTCAGCCATTATTAGAGGGGGTGGGAATATAACAAATCAACGTGTAAGAGTATCACAAATCAACATGTTAATTGCTTGCCTCTTAGTTGATTAAACCTGTAAAATTATACCCGTTCCATGAATTTACCTTGTAGACCGCTATAATTATAAAAACTAGAGGAAACTATTTTTCACTCTTCTTAGTTTTATTCTAACATGCCATGCGCTATTGATTTCGATCAAAAAATTTACGAGCCTAATGATTTTGCATGCTTCTTGTATTATTTACCAGGAATTTTGATGAAATATGGCTTTAACTATTGTTGCTTTGCTTTGGCTATTATCATCATCCTGTTAACTCTATGGACTAGACTTAAGTTACCAGCAACAGAATTTAAAGACTATCACCTACTGGTGCTCAACCAAATTTTCTTCGACCTAATATTTTTGGTCTATAAAGAAATCTGCTCTAGTTGGAAAAACAATATTGTGAAAAACGGTTGTTTGGTCCAACAGTCTAACTCGTTTAGTACATTTTCTGATACCTTATTGAGTGGATTTTTGGCGAAACTTTATTTCTTCAATACCCTGATGATATTTTTATTTTCGTTCATTCGATTTTTGGCTGTTTTCTTCCCTTTCTTTTATAGCTACTTTATGACACTCAAAAAGGTCATTTTGTTCATATTGATTTTTGATGTTTTTTCATTTTTCTTGACTTTGAGTTTTTTAATTCCAATTGTGATCGCTGACTCCGAAACAAATTTGATACAGACAGAGTTACGAAACAATATCTCTTCGATAAAATTTTCCCAAATAGACGATCTAGAAAGTAGCTCGATTGTTTCCATTATCTACCCATACATCGTTCATTCTGTTGCTGTTGTTTTGGCATTCATATTTCCTTTTTTATTTTGTCTTAAGCTACTTAAGCATGTGTGGTGGAAGCCCATAGGCTCAAACTTTTCTGTTATAGACAATTTGAGAATTTCTTTGGCTCTTCTGATCCAATCTACATTCTTATTAGTTTATGGGTTTTGTGTTGCTCTAGGGGGTGTATATCAAACTATGCGAACTATTAACGATATGACCTCCGATAGATATGACGTTTATATTGCAATTAAGCTTCAAGAAAAAACAGCAAATTTCAATTTAACCTCCTCACCTCCGACTCTAATCCAAATACCATCGTTTATCAA
>JAQGCP010001428.1:0-12419 GCA_034699885.1 Acrobeloides thornei | reverse complement strand
GATCGACTATTACTCTATGTGCTGAACATAATGGATCGTTTCGAATTGCTAGTGAAGACGGTGGTTGTCCTTGTTTCCGAGTCGACACCCGAAAAGTTGGCTTCACGAACCTTGCAGCACTTAAGTAATCGCTCGTGTACGACCGTTGTTTATGGGATTCGCTCGAATGCTAAAAATTCTTTACCATATATTAGCTTTGTGGATCAAGTTAGCAAGATCCCAGTTGAGACACAAGTATGCGTTGTTAGTGGCATAAAATTTATCACAATAAAGGGTCACCCACGTGAAAAAATTTTCTTTTCTGGAAATTATCTCTCTAGGGGTAAAACATATGGGGAATCCGAATTTGACATTTTCTAAACGAAAAACGCTTTCCTGATTCAGGGAAGTCTGAGTATTGAAGCAAAAATCGCATTTTTGCTACTTTTTGCAAGCGTTTTTTGCTTTGAAAATGTCAAATTTCCCTCATGTTTTTATCCCTAGAAGGGTCATTTCCAGAAAAAAAATTTTACGTGGGTGCCTCCCTTATTGTGTAGTAGCTCCAATTTATCCTATTAAATTGTATTACTGAAATACCTTGTATATCTTTTTTCAGCTCGTTATCATATTAAACAATTCGCCACTTCCAAAGGCTTTACAAATGTGGTTGAAACGAGTTGGAAACGGTCCAGATGCTAGCCATATTATCAGCTTTGAAAATAAGGCTTTGGATGTGGCTAACCCACATACGCTATATGTAGGAACGTTGGCGGAGCAGTCTTACACAACGTCGAACAATGGAAAGCATTCTGTATTTCGTGAATCCGCTGTGACCGAAGTGGGATGCCCTTTTGGTAAACAAAATAAATTCAAATTTTTTTAATACTATATTTGATTTGTAGGTTGGTTCGAAGAGGAATCTTATCAAGCATTAATCGAAGCATTTGGAAGTCAAGTGTTTGTGAATTTCTAAATTTTCTAAGTTGCCATTTTATGTAACCACATTATTTCTCTCGGGTCGTTTCATACTGTTTAGTTGTGATCTTTTTATTTTGATTTTCAAAAAGTTCAAAAGAAAAGTTCTTAATCTTTCTGCCACGTTTTACCTTTGTTATATTTTAGTAACATGCATATTGGATTGATCGAAAAGTTGCGACTTTTTTGCATTGTTTAAAATCCGAGAATTAATTTTATGCCGAGAATTGATTGCATGCATATTCTCTAAGCATTAAAACCAGGGTTCGGAATGAAAAAAAATCAGATTTTCGATCCAATAACATTAAAAATACACTAGATCAGGGCTGCGAATGAAAAAATTTGAATTAAAATAATCAGATTTTCGATCTAAAAATCAGACATAGGCAATTTCTGCTGGCCAAAATCAGAAAATTTCTGATAAATCAGATTAACTCCGAGCCCTGATTAAAACACTTCGTTGACCCTGGATTCTTCACTTTGAATGTTGCGAGTTCGATTTTCATTAAGCCGAAATTTTATTTTAGCGATTCAAAAAAGTCAACGCAAATTCTAAAATTACATGAAAAAATTTTGCTATCATTTTCGATCAAACCAATATAGTAAGTTATTATTTTTCTCTGTAAAATCATGTTTCTGTTTATTTTGGATTTAAGTATTTGTTTATTAAATTACAAGTTGAGCCAAAATATTGTACTTTTGCGTTTTTTGGTGAAAATTTTTTCAAAAATCACCTATAAGGGGTATTTTCATACGATTTTTGACATTTTTTCACTAAAAAACTCAAAAGTAGTCTTTTTTGGCTTACCCTGTATATAATGACCGGTTTTATAGTCTAGTAATTTTAGGACTTTTTGAAAAATTTTGAAAATTTCCTTTCTACGGTCCTTACTTCATTAGATCTACTTCGTTAGATATTCGAATATTATGTTTGATTTTTTGAATTCAATAAATAAAGTGGAAAAACTTTTTTTTATATAATTTGGCTAGTTATCCATTAATTTACTCATCTGAAATGCTCGGAAAATATTTTTATGATCGAAGTTAATTGTTGTCACGGTGCGCAACAGTTTGTCTAAAAGTGAACAACTTGTTAATATCTTAGTTATGCATCTACAAAGTTGTTCCCCATAATAGTTCACGTTGAGATGATACCATGAGGTACTTTTTGAATCCATAACTAAGCAATTTCCAACAAGTTGTGACGATTTTTCTTTTAGCCAAACTTTTGCGCGCGCCATACGGCGGACCAAACACAGTGTGGTTGTGTTTTTCTAAGGCTATTTTCTCATAGGAAAATACATTTGTATTCAATTTGTTCTTATAGAACGAAAAATATTCAAGCTTTCATTCAAGAGCCTCGTAGCAATAAATTAAAAATATATACGTTATGATACGTCAAAGAAGATAAAAATGGCTGATTCACAATATTCCATGTAAGTTATTATCTATAATAAAAGCTTGAAAACTCGCCTTTTTCTAAGGCTGTTTTCTCATAGGAAAATCCGTTTTTGATGCGGTTTTTTTCAGAATATGGTTTTAATAGCACAGATTTCGATTCTAAAGCGTATTTGGGGTGATTTTCCTATGAAACTATCGAGTTCCACAAATGCGTAAACGGTCCCTAAAATTTTTATGAATAATGCGAAAATCAAATTTTAAAAATCCATGTAATACAGGGAATTTTAAACATTTATTCCATTTGTCAATTTTCAAAAATCGCATGTAAAATGATGTGGAATATTAAATTCATCAGCTAAATGGTGTATATGCCTAGTCCGTTTCATCCAAGTAAAAAAGTTTGGTCAAACATTTCATGTGTTGTAACGTGCTAACCGTCAGATTTGGCAAGTTAAGCAACGTTGGGTGCAATCCCGCTTGGAGTTGAAATTCGGAAAAACGCGAATTTCAAATTTTTTGTCACTACACCTTAAAATAAACCATAAAAATTTTGCCTATCATTATTTACCTTGAATTTATGTTTAAGTACCAAATTTTGCTATTTTTTAAAATTCACAAAAATTTGGCACTTAAACATAAATTTCAACGAAAATTTTTTATTGTTAATTTTAGGATGTAGTGTCAAAAGTTTTTTTTTGAAATACGTGCTTTTTCGAATTTCGACTCTAAGTGGGATCGAACCCGCGCGCCCAATGTTGCTTAACTTGCCAGATCAGATGGTAACACACTAACTTTTTGATCAACCTTTTTAGTTTACTTGGGTGAAACGGACAATATAACCGACCACCAACTCGATGAATAAGAATTATTTATAAAATGCTATTTAGAAATCTAATCGATGTGATCACACTAAGATGCGAAAAAATAAGCTCTTTTTGGCAAATGTGGCTATCAATTTTAACATGGATGACATTGAGTTATGTTCTATTTCACATTACCTCTTTTGCCATTTCAGCTTTCATGCTTCGGCATCACAAATGGAGATTACTTTCAGTAATTCCTCTTGTGATACTAGTGATTGGACCAACAACAATTGGTGTTATTACGAGCGGCTTAATAGCCTTAACTTTCGCAACCGCTGATAAATCTATCAAGTAAGGTGGTTTACGATAAAAAAACGGATGAAAAATTTTAGTTGTTGGCATTCCATGATATTGGGTTGCAGTCAAACTGCCTTTATTGTTTTATTTTCATTTATACGAATTTTGGCTACTTTGTAAAAATAAATTTTTAATAAATAAGAAAAATTTTTTTAAATTTCTAAAATTTGTTACAAAAATTGGAGCTAGTATCGATTAGATATCCCACTGAACATGAAATTTTTCGAAAAAAAATTTTCCATCATCTGGAATTGACCCCTCTAGGATTAATTTTATGCGGGGTATCCGTATTTCACATTTCCGAGACCTGAAAATCTTTCACCGAATCAAGAATGGCTATTTATATGACGTATGGCATGTGATTCTTGTCAAAAATGTGGCCCTTCTTGATTTGGTTCGGGGAAAGATTTTCAGGTCATGGAAATGTGAAATTCGGATTCCCTGCATAAAATTACCCCTAGAGGGGTCAATTCCAGATGATGAGAAAAAAATTTCACGTTCAATAGATACCTAATCGATACTAGTTCCCTAAAATTAAAAATTGTTAATCGATTTTTATAATAATCTTGCCAAATGACCCTTTCGACGAATCCATTATAAGTTCATGCGCTTCAGCAAGCTTTTCTAATGGCAATTCCTTGTCTACAATTGGGTTGATTTTTCTTTTCGCTAGAAGTTCATTCAATTTTTGACCCATTTCGTGGTATTCCTACAAACTTATTCGGTGACGACATAAATTCTGATCGTTAAAAAAATAATCGAATTTCAAGTTTTTAATCTTGAAATTCGTTGAAATGTGACTTCTCACTGCCGATTTTTGACTGTAAAGAAAAAAGTTATGGTCATGGGGTCAATTTTAAAACAGAACTTATTTTGCCACTTAATTACAGGGTGTATAAAAAATTGGAATTTGGGCGATTTTTTCATGTTTTTTAGACCCGAAATTTTTTCTAAATCCAAAAAATGACTCATATAGGGGTAATTTTATGCAGGAAATCGATTGCGCGCATTCCCGAAGCTTGAAAATGTTTTCCTGCAACATTTTTTTCTTTCATATGATTCAGGAAAGTAAGTGCGTATACAAAAGCTAAAAATACAAATTTACATACTTACTTTCCTGAATCAGGATATAAGAAGTGTTTTTAAGCTTCGGGAATGCGCGCAATCGATTTCCCACACAAAATTACCTATATATGGAATTTTTGAAAAAAATTTGGGTATAAAAAAATGAAAAATCACCAAAATTCCTGTTTTTTTCGATACACCCTGTAAATGTCGTAAATAAATGTTTCAGCACCTCAATAGTTGAAAATCCAAGCGCAACTCCAATTATCATGCATTCTTTTTGCATTGTTTTTCTTGCATCGATTTGTGATGTGCCGCGATTCCCAATTACCATTATACGACCATTTTTTCCGACCAAAGTCAGATCAGTATCCAAATTCTATTTTTCAAAATTAAAAATTACACAAAAGTTCGGAGCTAGTATCGATTAGATATTCCACTGAACGTGAAATTTTTCGAAAAAAATTCTTTCATCATCTGAAATGCCCCCTCTAAGGGTAATTTTATGCGGGGAATCCGAATTTCACATTTTCGAGACCTGAAAATCCTTCTCCGAATCAAGAAAGGCCATATTTTTGACAAGAATAACATGCCATACGTCATAATAAATAGCCACTTCTTGATTCGGGGAAAGATTTTCAATCTCGGAAATATGAAATTCGGATTCCTGCATAAAATTACTTCTTAAGGGGTCAATTCCAGATGATGAAAAAAATTTTTTTCGACAAATTTCACGTCCAGTGGGTTATCTAGTCTCGATACTAGTTCCAAAAATTTAAGAATGCATTTACTGCTTACTTGGTTAGCAAGCATTTCCAATATTATATCAAAACCATTTGGAAACTTTTCTTGAATCTTTGAAACGTAATCTTTTTCTCTATGATTGAACACGAATTCGGCTCCATTCTCTTCGACTAGCTTTATGCCATTTTCTGTACCAGCTGTTCCAACAACCTGAAGTCCCAATGCTTTCGCGATTTGACATGCAGCTATTCCAACACCGCCAGAAGCACCATGGATAAAAACAGATTGACCCGGTTTTGCTGAACCCTAAAAATTCATGTTTAAAAATAAAACAAACAAAAAACTCACTTTTAGGATAAGAGCTCTATATGCAGTCATATAGGCAATTCCCAATGCAGCTCCTTGACTATATGAGATACCTTAAAAAAATACATAGGTTTTAGTCAGGGGTGCCAAGTCTGTTGATGTTTTCAGAAAAGTGCTGATTTTGAGATGTCAAATGTGGCAAAATCTAATCCCTGGTTTTAGTATTATCCCTCTAATCTATGGTTTTAGGCATCCCTGGTTTTAGTATTACAATTACCTTCAGGCAACAAAAATAAAGTATCTTCAATAACAGCAAACTCTGCAGAACTCCCGGTGATGGGCCTTGTAAACCAAACTGAATCACCGACTTTAAAATTCTGAACTTCTTTTCCGATCTAAAAAATAAAAATGTTTCATATCAAAATTCATCATTTTTCGCCAAAAATCGCCCGTTTCATAGAATTTTCAGGAAAAAATGCCAATTTTCTATGGAATTTCGAGATTATGACCCCGATTTCGCGAAATTGGAACATCGACTTCCCTCATCGAGAGAAGTCTATTGTTACCAGTTCCGAGCCATATGACTTTAAGATAACGTTGATGGATTACCGAAGGACGGACGGACCTCAGGTATCCATCCATCCATCAACGTTATCTCGGAGTCTTATGGCTCGGGACTGGTACCAATCGACTCCTCTCGATGAGAGAAATCGATTGGTAATTGGCTTACTTGTTCAACAATGCCAGAACCATCTCTTCCTGGCGTATATGGTAACTCTGGTAGCTGAGCATATTGTCCAGCTCGAACATAAGTGTCTACAGGATTCACCGAAGCAGCTTTTACACGGACCAAAACCTAAAATATAAGACTTAAAGGGGGAGTTCAAACCATGGTCAGGTGGAAATTTTTTTAAATTAACAAAAAAGACATTTCTAGAGTAAATTTGATGCGAAAAATCGATTGGAATAGGTTTCGAAGCGTGAAAATGCTTCCATGACCCTGATCCAGGGAATGGAGGCGATGTATTGAAGCGAAAATTTTGAATTTTTAAACAAAAAAGACCCCTCCGAGGTAATTTTATGTGAGTTCGCTTCAATACACGACCTCCATTTCCTGAATCAGGGTCAAGAAAGCATGTTCACGTTTCGAAACCTATTCCAATCGATTTTACCTAGAAATGTCCTTTTTTAAATTAAAAAATTTCTACCTGGCTATGGTTTACTCCCCCCTTTAACTTTAAATTATCATGAAAAACATACTTGTCTATTACTAATTGTCGGACAAGGCCAAGCTTGTTCAATGACAATGTTAGATGCTGGACCGAACTTTTTTACAATTGCGGCACGCATGCTTGAAGATAGAAGAAACGTTTTATTTACAACGAATCGACAAAAAACAATCGATTGTTTATTACCTTTTTTGGTAGTTAGATGATAAAAAAACTACAGTGATCACTAAAAGTGCATTGCACAAAAATGAACTTGAATTTGCATTTGAAAATATTTATGTAATAAGAAGTTTCTTATTACGCCAAACGGCACTTTTTTAAAGTGCACCGATTCTTTCCAGGCTCTCTCCCTTAGATATTGGTGAAACGATGATGTTAGCGACGACCTTATTATAGTCACAATGTCGAGAAAAGGAAAAAGTTAAAAAAAACTTTTCATTTTTTTAACTTCGTCATTGATAAAGTTTTATTATTTGAAATCCACGAAAATCGTTTCATTACCATTTTTATTCAGGGTCTGCGCTAAGGGTGCGTGATATAACTCTTTTCATGACTAATACAGAAAAATCGCCCACGTAGCGCAGGAGCAAGTGGCGCAATAGCCATCTTAAATGGAGAGGGTTCGATCCACACACACGGTCAAAATTTTTTAGCGAATCAGAAAAAGTTGTAAAGGCAAACCCCCCATAAAAATACATGAAAAAATTTTGCCTATCGTTATTTTTCGATTTTGACTTCTGTTGGACCCTAGTGGTAGCTCTAAGAGCTGACACTATCAGTAGAGGGGGTCAATAGAGGTCAACATCGAAAAATAACGATAGGCAAAATTTTTTCATGTATTTTTATGGGGGGTTTGCTTTTACAACTTTTTCTGATTCGCTAAAATTAAAATTTCGACCCTTTGTGGGGATCGAACCCTCCCCATTCAAGATGGCTATTGCTCCACTTGCTTCTGCGCTACGTGGACGATACTTTTTTCTGGTTGGCCTTGAAAAGAGTTATAGCAGTCGTGAAACGCATTTCACGACGATTGCTGGACGCTAGTAGTCGTGGAAATCCGGACTCATTTCGAGACAGTATTTGGAAATTCCGGAAACGTGTTGAAATTGCCTGAATATTGACACGAAAACCCTGAATTTTACCTTTTTTTAAATACGCTTAATTATTGGGTGTATTTCAAAAACAATAACGTCATTCGTTTATAGCTCGACGAGACGAACAAAACTACACCGAATTTATCCAATTTGATAATTGTTTTGGGTTATTGAAACGAAAACCCTGAATCAGACCGGAAAAATTATGGGTCTCCCTTATGTTTTGCCCGAAATTTTTGAAAAATTTTTCTAAGTCGTAACGCGTTAAAAATTAGGTACCGACTTCGTATTTGGAACCCGAAAATCAGTTTTTTTTTCATTGATTTCGCTAAAAAATTAACAAAATTTCGCAAAATTAACGAAGTTATTCAACAAAAATTACGAAGTCGTTAAATTTCCTTCAATTTTTTATATTTTATAATCATTTTCCTATGACTAACTTCGTATTTGAGGCCTGAAAGTCATACTATAAGAGATAGGCTCCTGTCCACTTTTGCCCTCTTATATCAGAACTTTTGTCTGTACTAATCAATTATGAAAATGGTTTGTACGTTTTTTTGCAATTTTGCGTGTAGAATTATTTCATCCTTGAATTTTTAAAGTTTCATACAAGTCAATTTTGAGATTTTTAGATACGATTACCTAATTTTGTGATTAGTTGCAAGATCATAAATTATTGAAATGGCTGGAGGTAGGCTCTTTTTTAAATACAAGGGGCTGAAGAGTCCTGGCAAAGGATGTACGAAGTCCTGACATGGAATACAAAAAGTCCTGACATAAGTTGGCACGAAATACTGACATAACGTGTAAAAAGTTCTGCTCGTTTAGCAAAAGCTGGTTATATAGAAATCTTAAAAGTAAGATAATTGATATTAACTATGTGTGCTAAAACGAACAGAACTTTTTTGCACGTTATGTAAGTATTTCGTGCCATCTTATGCCAGGACTTTTTGCATCCCTTGTAGGACTCTCCGCCTCTCTGTAATCGTAAATTTTCGATTTTAGTTGAAGTACCACGCAATTTTCGTCTATTGGAAGAACTTGAAGACGGTCAAAAAGGCAAAGGTGACGGGAATATTTCGTGGGGTCTTGAAGACGATGATGATATGACATTAA
The DNA here is from genome assembly GCA_034699885.1 of Acrobeloides thornei. Taxonomy (NCBI): domain Eukaryota; kingdom Metazoa; phylum Nematoda; class Chromadorea; order Rhabditida; family Cephalobidae; genus Acrobeloides; species Acrobeloides thornei. The sequence goes on along the minus strand of JAQGCP010001428.1, from coordinate 3,350 downwards.
CGGTAGACACATATTCTTTTCATGCATGGGTAAAGGGATAAGGATCAACATTTTTTGGATACATCACGTAGAGATGACTAAAGAGCAAAAAAAATGTTTTGTTTTCAAATTTTCGAATTGCCTTATGAAATTTGAAATGTAGACCCGATTTCGATTTTGCGAATTTGGAACTCGAAATTTCTACAGGATGAGCTAAAAAAACCATACTTTTGCGTTTTTTGGTGAAAATTTTTCAAAAATTGCATGAAATACCTCTTATAGGTGATTTTTGAAAATGTTTTACCAAAAAACGCAAAAGTACGGTTTTTTATGGCTTACCCTGTATGTCGATCGTTCTAATTTCGACGCCTCACTCTAATTTTTCTTACCATGTGATACTTTTTATAACATGTTTAATATTTTAGCGCTGGACTGGTATGGTCATCGGCCCTCCAAGAGTAATCTTTTTTACATATATATAGAACTATTGGTTGGGTATAGCTGCCCGAAATCTAAAAACTAAAAATTTTTTAATACTCACATTCAACTTTGTAACAATTTTGGAAAACATCGAAAAAATATAATGGGAGAAGATTACGTTAAAAAACAACCTCTCAAATTTTACTTTTTTGGCGAGCCAATAGGCAGCTACAGGGGGTCGAAAAAGGGCCGACTTCAGAGGCCAGTCCCTTTTCGACTCCTGGGCAGCTATACCCTAGTTTGAGTACTCGAAACAATCTCCCACCACATTTTTTTATAGACTCCATATGAAGCTAGAATTTATAATTTGCGCATAGAATGCGGTATGAATTATCCGAAAGATCCTCCGACCGTACGATTCACGACTAAAATCAATATCAATGGTGTGAACTTGCAGACTGGAGTGGTAAGTTTTTTAAGGCTGCGTTCAAGCATGTCAAAAAATTGTCACAAATGTTTTGGCGAACCAATTTAAGTTCACTAATTGAGGGAGATAAACTTTTTCATATGTATGAAATTAAATAAATGCTGCAATGATGATCAACAGATCCAACGCAGAACTTCCCTGATGAGGATTTGTCATCTGAGCAGCAACCATTAATGTTCAGCACCGGTGTTTGTTCTGGGACCGGAACCTTTGCTAACGGTACCAAAACCCAGACACCGGTATCATACGTGGGCAAGCAGGGGGGGACAGGGACCCAAAATAAGAGTGGTCCTTGCATACGTAAATTTTTCGGATTTGAAATTTGACGACCTTTTTTTGGCCACTAACTCGAGGATCGTAAAATTTACGAATTTGCTCCTATATCCTCGAAAATAAGAAGTAGGTTCAAATATTAGGCAAAAACATAACGGGGGACCCTTATGTGTTTTTTGGGATTTTGGGCAAAATAAGAAGTGGTATTGCAATTTTTCGGCCAATAAGAAGAAGTGGGGGGGGGACAGTCCCCCCCCCTTGCCCATGTATGACCGGTATCCTTTCGTAACGCTAGATTGTCACCATAACCGGTACCCGTTCCGAAAGGTACCAATGGCGTAGCCAGTCTCCAAGAATTAGCGGGGAATCTTTTCAAACAATTTTTAATGGGGGATCATTATTTTGAACAAATTTTTCCAAAAATTTGGGCAAAACATAAAGGGGATCATTAGGAAAAATTTTAAATTTTTTTAGGAATGAGGGAAACTACCCCTTTGTTCCTTCCTAGCTACGCCACTGAGTCAGATCCCAACATTTTTATGACCGGACTTTCTCAACATTCAAACACATGTGAGATTTTATAGGTTGATAAGCGCTATATACCATCGTTGCGTCAATGGAACAACAATTGCTATATAAAAACGATTCTCGAGGATATTCGAAGGCACTTGATGACGGCGAAAGAGAATATGAAGCTGAGTCAGCCTCCTGAAGGTGCCACCTTTTAAGAAAGTGTGTGCGTTTTCTGGACTATAATGGCATTTTTTGTGTTTTGAAATTGTAATTTATTTTTTCTCTATATGTAAATTACAGGGTATATAAAAAAATTAGAATTTGGGCGATTTTTTCATGTTTTTTCGACCCGAAATTTTTTCTAAATCCTAAAAATGACCCATATAGAGGGAAGTTGATGCGGTGAATCGATTGCGCACATTCCTGAAACTTGAAAATTCTTCCCAGATTCAGGAAAGTAAGTGTGTATTTTCCTGAATCAGGATCCGGGAAGCATTTCCAAGCTTCGGGAATGCTCGCAATCGATTGTCCTCATAAATTTACCCCTATCTGAGTCATTTGTTGGGTTTTGAAGAAAAAAATTTCTGGTCGAAAAACATGAAAAATCGCCCAAATTTCGATTTTTTTCTATACACCCTGTAGCATTTTTAGATGTTTTAAATTTATAAATGTGAATAGCTTAAATTTAAAACGTCTGAATACTCTTTAAAATTTTAAGGCGCAAAAAATGAACGAAAGATTTTGATGTAAAAATGTTACGATACTCAAAAATTGCGATACTTGTTTGGAGTTCTATTGCATTCTTTTCTGTCGACATTGATTATTGTGTTTTATTTTCTTTCTTATTTTTTAGTCATTTTAAATTCTAGCCGATAGAATTGGACTATGTACAGGGTGAGTTAAAAAAAACAGTACTTTTGCGTTTTTTGGTGAAAATTTTTTAAATTTTTTTTCAAAAACTATCTATAAGGGGTATTTTCATGCGAGAAATCGATTGCACACATCGAAAAACCTTGAAAACACTTTTTTTAGACCGTGAAATATCAGTCAACATGCGCTTCGTTGGACCGCTGTGATCTCAACATTTGGTATTAATTTCGAAAATTGGATATTTCATGGTCTAGGATGTGTTTTCAAGGGTTTTCGATGCGCGCAATCGATTTTTCGCATGAAAATATCTCTTATAAATGATTCTTAAAAAAATTTCGTCAAAAAACGCAAAGTACGGTTTTTTTTTGGCTCACCCTGTATACAAAACTCGATTTGGTTGTAATAAGGGCCGGTATCCAGGATTTTCAAAACCTGCAAAAAATTGAAGATTTTTTAAATGAAACATACGTATTCGGATAGCCCATATATGAGTTTGAAGATGATTTTTAGTCGAAAAAATTTTTTGCCCTCACTCCTTGGCTGTAGGGTCAAGAAGCAAAAAATTTGTTGACTAAAAATTGTCTTCAAACTCATATATGGGCTATCCGAATACGTATGTTTTATTTTTTAAATCTTCAAACTGCAGATTTTGAATATCCTGGATACTGGCACGGTTGTAATAATTGAAACATTTTTCTCAAGTCGAATTCTTCACAAATGTATGTGCTTGAATTTGGACCAATTTATAGTATATACCGATGTGTTTTTATAAATCATTATTTAATAAAAATTTTACCATTTTTGAGTT
>JAQGCP010001427.1:0-12420 GCA_034699885.1 Acrobeloides thornei | reverse complement strand
GGTGTGCAGGGCCGAGTCCAAGTCTGGCCTACCCTCAGGCCGCATAACTTTTATCGGGTCAGGCCGGCAGGCACGTAGGGAGGGAGAGGGTCTATAGACCCCCCGAAATCAGAAAAATGAAAAGTTTTTTCTAAAAGGGAACCAAGGAGTATAGACCCCAAACCTGGATTCTCGATACATGCCTCGCGAAAAAATCATGAAATTTTGATATAAAAAAATCAGTTGACGATATTTATACCAAAATAAAAGTACTTTATTTTATTGGAGTCTTTCTCTTGTACCGCTGCTGGATCTCTTTCAAACATTGATTGGCAACTCAACTTGTGTTACGAGTTTCTTTCTCTGCAACAATGCTTTCGGCACATTTGTTTAAACAAATTTAAAAATCTTAGACGGTAATTCATAAGAAAGGATTTCTATTTCTAATACAACACAAATTAATAAGCACTAGAAATTTTTCTGAAATTTATTTTCCTCAGTGTTCAAACATTAATAACAACAGTTTAAACGTAGTGTAGTATGTACAACAGTTTTGGACACATGAAAACTGTAATGAGTACTACATTTTTGGAGATATGTAAATTGTAGTGTAGTCTACAGTTTCATTCTACAGTTTTCACTATAGTGTTGCGTGCGAAAACTATAGTGTAGTGTACTTTATTATAACGTTGTATGACAACACTACACTATAGTTTTTAGTAATATACCCCTATACTCTTTTTGTAAAAGCTATTTTCGAAGCCCATAAATCATGAAATGCATTTTAATCACAATAGTCTACCCCCAATATTTGTTTAGCTAAAAGCTGTTATAAGTCAAAGAAATTGGCCTCTTCAAAGGAAATCAGGATTACTCTAGAGAGGAAACAGATTAATCATCCCGAGATCCACAAAAAATATTAGAAAATTACGTTTGGATTTATTTTTGAATTTTCAACAACCAATCAGCAACTGAAAGTTCTAGTATTTATACTAGGATTATGATGTAGAAGGACTTCATTGAACAGAGGCGATGTGAAAGTTGCCGGATTATTTTTGAGCGCTTACAGTCTTCATCAAAGTTTTTATTATTTCTGACATGTCATTTTTAGAAGTGATAGTTTGTAGTTTGTCTTATTCAAGTTAATGACAATAAAAGATTTGTAAAAAGCTAGCTAATTCTTTGAGAACACATAAAAACCGGCATCCTTAGAAAATTTTTCGTTTTGTGGATTGATAATTCCTTTTGATTTGATTCGTGAACTCGACAGGCATCCGGACCCTGCGGTCCGCCGATGATCGAATTTCTGCTGATAGCAGAAAATTACTCAAGACTCTTATAACTATACCATATTTCCGATAATTTAATCTTGGATTAAAACGCAAATAGGATAATTCGAAGTTTGTTTCTCATACTGACCTGCATAAAAGATTAATTCACTTTTTCCAAAATCGAATCAAAATTTTTACTTTGATTCGAGTTTGGAAGTATTATACTTTCTTCATGAATTGATTTTCAATTTTCATACCTTACATTTTTGTTTATGTTTTGTCGAATAAATAATTTTAAAAGATTTTATAGTTAAGACACATGATAATTTAAAAGTTGTACATAAAAGTCGATTTTTGTTAGAAATGATTAGTAATAGTCGATTTGATTTAGAAAATCTAGTAGAAATGATTTTGAGTAGACATAGTTTGTATGTTTTAATAGTAACATATAATAATTATGGCGTGGATAAGTCCAGGAAAGTAGCCCAAAAGTGTCAAGATGATCTAAAAAATCTTTTAGAGCTTTAGCCATAGTCTTATGTCTCGCCTTAGCAGTAACCCTAGTTCTATATCTTCCCATCTCTAACTCTAATCCTAATCCTAGCCTTACAAGCCTAATGGACCAAACGCATACCATCACATATATCACATATAGTAGCAGAAAATAAAAACCAGCAAACATCAAAAATCATATCTTAGCTTAGAGAAAAGCTTTTTCAGCGCAATTTTTTGAGAATAGGGTTTTATATCAAGTTTTATTTCACGCCATTTTTGTAGATGTTAACAACAGTAGTTTTCCCCCATGTGCAAGCGAGCTGAAACTTAGAGATCCGTGTTGCAGCTCTCTTTCACGTGGGGGGGGGGGAACTAAAAAAATACGGAAAAGGTGTTTGTATTAGCATTAAACTCTAGAACCAAATCTAGCCATAACTTTAACCTTAATCTTACCATACGCCTACTCCTATCTCTTAGCTTAACCTTTGCCTTGATTTATTCTAATACTTGACATAACCCACCCTTTGCTTGAAAAATTCTTACATTAATCAACAAATGAATCGAACACCCTTTTTCCATCCATACACCGATTGGTGGAATAATAAGTGAACAAAAACATTTGGGACAATCTGAACAAGTAAGAGGCATCTTTTTTCTTCTTTTCCTAAAAATAAGATTTCGAAAAATGAGATATACAGCAATTTTATTTTGAATCAATCGGTATAATTAAATTTCGAAATTGGAACAAAACTAACGTAGGTATCCAAATTTAAATTGATTTGGAAAAACAGTGAATTTTGAACCAACTTATCTAGCCGATTTTGACTAAAATCGATGTATGCAGCCTATTTTGATCAAGATCGCCGTAACTAGTCAAAGTTCTTCTTATAAAAATTCAAATTAACAAATTTTTAAAAATAGCCAAATTTTGTCTCAGAATTTTATTTTTTATACAAAAAAACTTAGTCAGAGACTCCTACGGAACGACTAGATAGGAAAATCGATCAAACAAATAGAAAAATAAAATCGTGACTCGAGACTCACGTACTCACGCTCGCACCTTTTCGAACATACCGCTTTTCCCTGTTTATAAGCTTTGTATGGCCTCTGTTTGGGGTCTCATGATTGATCTTCCTAGCGTGCAAATAATGAATCAGCCATAAGAATTCGTCATTTTTGTATGGAAAATGAAAGTTTTATTGTTTATCAATAAAAGTATCTTCATGACAAGATTATGAATAAGCCGGTTAATTTTTTGGACCTTGATATCAAAAATTGATGTTTTTTCCGAAACGGTCCATATAACGATCAGAGTCTTGAATGGTTAGTTTTGAGATAGTGTCTAAAAAAACTTGGCAACTCAACCTTTGTCACGAGTTTCTTTCTCTGCAACAATACTCTCGGCCCATTTGTTAAAAAAATTAGAATACAAGGTTTATTTAACTTAACAAAAATACAACATTAGATAATGTGTCTTACACGGAAAGCACTTTAAAGTAATATGTTGATATTTGACTAAATAAGCTTCCTCAATTGCATAACCAAGAAAACATTTTTTAAATTGGTCTACTGGTCTATGGAGACTAAACTATGAAATTTGCATGTTGTTTTAGTATTTGTATTATAACTTTTGATAAACATTGAATTGAGACCTCGTCGACCATAGGTGCAATAGTAGGGGGGGACAACCACAAAAAATTCGAATCGATACGAATTAAGCTTCAGAAATCATTTATAGTGGTTCAAAATGGCAAAATATTATTATTAAAAAGATAAAAAATGAAAAAAAATTTCCGAAAATTTAAAATTTTTGAAAAATCATAAAGGTCCCCCCTTATGTTCGAAATTTATCCGGACGAAAAATACGACATGTTTTCCTTTTATTGCATTTTTAATCTATAATTTTTCGGCAGATACAACGCCATAGGGGGGGGGGACAGTCCCCCCTCGTTGTGCACCTATGGGTGCTAGGACCTACTTTTTCAGGCCCTGGTAATACAATATTCAATCATTTTGTGCACACATTCATATTTAAAGCGTTTTATTTTTACAACTAATTAAAAACAATCATAATAAATAAGTTTTAAAATTTAGATACATGTTTTTCATAATGATTCCGGAACCGAAAAAAAATGTATCGGTATTTATTTTTATATTCGTGTTACTATTATGTAAGTTTGTTAAAAATCTTGTTGTAAACTTTTTTCTAGTTGGCCTAGCCAATAATATAGATATTGCTGCCAATGCTATATCTGTCAGTAATGAATGTCGAGAAATGTTTGCTTACATAGAATATGGTCACAGCAACCCGGAATATGATGCAACTTTTATACAATCTCTTCCGGAAAAGGTATAAATATCTTTCATTTTTTCTTAAGGGTGACATTTATGGACTAATCCAAGAAAAATTTTTTTTGCCAGAGCAGCCTATATAGGGATAAAATCATGCGAAAAATTGATTGCGCGCATTCCTGAAGTGTGAAAATGCCTCCTTGACCCTGATTCAGGAAAAATATAGATTTTTCAATTTTTACTTTTTGCAAAAAAAGTTGGCTCCAAGGATTCGAACCCGCTACCTTGTGACAACCAAACCGCTACTTTGCCACTGCACCATCGATGTTTGTTGATGGGGAAACATCAACATCAAGCCAAGTGCTAGTATAAAAAAGGTCGAAAAAACTATATTTTCCCTAAATCAGAGTCAAGGAAGCATTTTCACGCTTCGAGAATTCGCGCAATCGATTTTTCGCATCATTTTACCCTTATATAGGCTGTTTTGGCAAAAAATTTTTCTTAGATTAGTCCATAAATGTTACCTCCTTTAAAAATCTATTTTAGGATCCATTATGTTTTTTCCGAGGTTACGAGCTTAACTGTAAAAATGATCTGGACGTGTGTGAAGACTCCATGTGCAAGTGTAGTATCATTCCATATGTTTCAATCAGAACCAACAATGTCCCTATACAGCTTATTTTACAAGATGACCGTGGTTTTAGTTACACCTATGTAAATTACGCTATTTCTCAATGCAAATAATTTTTTATATTTAGATCGCAAAAATCTCGCCACGTATGCTAGTAAAAGATCAATACATGGTCTATATTTATGCAGAATCTGCTTCATTTCTTCCAGCTGATAGAGCTATTTGTCCAATACCACTAATAAAATTATATCAGGTTTGGAATCTTTTAAAACTTTTGAATTTTTCTATAAGATTTTTTGCAAAATGTCGGCAAGGTGTCCAAATAGTTAAAATAAAAAGATCCTATCATTTTTACTTCAGTCATAAAAAGTTATCCAACATTTTTCAAAAATTGTCCATTTTCCCGATAGATATATTAGCCCCAGGAGCGTAAAGGATGTGCTCAAAAAAATTATAACGATTTCACAACTGCTCCCGTCGTGACAGGCAGGCACGTAGGGGAAATGGGCCCTTCGTTTTCGGAACTTATGCACTTCGCCCCCCCCCAAATTTTTGGAGGCCCGAAGTGCATAAGTTCCTTTGGGAATTTATGCACTTCGGACCCCCCCCCCCCAAAAAATTTGGGAGGGGGCGAAGTGCATAAGTTCCCAAATTTCTACTAATCGCTAATGCAACTTACAAGATCAAAATAGTAGTTGTTCAAATCGCTTTGAACTTCTAAGATAAAATTAGATAAGATTTAGTCGTATCGACAATCAGTCGACCTTTCACTTTATTTTACAGTATTACAATAAATCAGGCTTTTCGTGTTAATACTCGCGCAAGTTTGAATTTGAATAGAAAGTAAAATGATGACGCGAGTATTACAACGGTTGAGAGACCAATAAAACGACAAGTAAGCCAAAATAATGAGGAACATTATGGCAACTTTTTCAACAAAAAAATAAAGATATCGAAATTTTCCATCTTCCGAGTTCAGCAACAGGCCCCCATGAGTTTTTGACGAACTAGATAGGGCCTGACTTCATCTCTAAGTAGGAAAAAGTTCAAAACTCAAATTTTTTGTATAAATTAGAGGAACACTTGATCTATTGTTCCCGTATTAGGGCCCCTAGGTTTGTTCAGAGATTTTTTGTAGCGCACTTCAAAACAAAAAATTCCGAAAACGAGGGGGCCCATTTTCGGTCTCTGGTCCAAACTCAAAATCAATGCCATTTTGAACTGGATTTCAATTTGATCCAAGTTCTCTAGCTCGGTTAACAAAAGCTGTGATTAGATGAATTTGTTCCTGCTAGTTGTTAAATGCTTTATTTCTATGTCTTCATCAGTCGATTGTTTACAGGTAGTTTGAAGTTGAAAGACAGTAAACAGCTTCTTTTTTAGCTCATTTTAATATACGTTTTGATCGCTTCTAATTGTCATTGTAATTTGGTTTCGGGTTCTTCGACACCTTGCGTAGGTTATTTTAGTTCTATTTTATTATATGTAAGCTCTAAGTTTAAAAAGTGGTTAAAAAGTTTAGGTTAAAAAAGCGTTTTTTTGTTGAAAAAGTGCAGGGTGGGCCAAAAAAGTGGATTTTTTGGGACCCGAAAATGCATTGTTCTAAAAATAACCCCTCTAGGGGTAATTTTATGCGGGGGAATCGATTGCGTGCATTCCCGAACCCTGAAGATGTTTCCCTGACCCTGATACAGGGAAAAATTGGGTTTTTGAAGCGAAATTCGTTTTTCGCATTTCAAAAACCCAATCAGGCCCAGGAAAGCATTTTCAGGATTCGGGGATGTACCAATCGATTCCCCACATAAAATTACCCCTAGAAACATAAAATTACCTTTAGAAAAATAAATTTTTGGACTCTAAAAAATCACAAAAATCCATTTTTGGACTCTAAAAAATCACAAAAATCCATTTTTGGCCCACCCTGTACTAGCAAAAAGTTAAATTAAAAATGTTGTTTCTATCAAAAGAGATATCTATTACTAAATTATTTTGCCATTATTATTCTTAAAAATTATTTTTTAATTATTTTTTCTTAAATTTTTTAGCCAACTAAAGACCTTGTGGAAATCCCCGTCAAAGAGAAGAAGGAAACTATCGCAATTAACTATACGAATAAAACAGACGTTGAGAAAACTGGATTTCATTTCACAGTTAAAATGCCTGATATTATGTTTGATACTGGACTTCCTAGATGTACTATCGCTGAGTAAGTTTTTTAAGGCTCTATCTATATGAGGGAATCTGAATAATTTTTATGGGAAAATTCTTTTATTCGCTAGGCATCTGTAATTTAAATTTTTTTTCTTAATTTTAAAATTGTGCTTCATAGGGTATATTAAAAAAATGGAATTTGGGCGATTTTTTCATGTTTTTTTCGAAAAGAAATGATTATGCCAGAATTTATTCATAAAGATGAATGGCTAGGCTATACACCGGGTGAAAGGGTTTTGGATTATCGATGCTGGGCTTGGCTTAAACATAAGGTGTACTCTAATGGAAAACCCAGAAGTTTGGCTGAATTAAGAAATCGTATTATTTAATCATGGGAATCTTTAACACATCAAACAATTCAGCAATGGCTTATGCAATCCGAAAACGCCAGAAATGCGCGCAATTGATTTTCTGCATAAAATTACCCCCAGAAAGATTATTTTCAGGCAGAAAATCTAAATTTTTTTGATATTTGCTTCAACACACGCATCTATTTTCCTGAATCAGAATCAAGGAAGCGTTTTCAAGCTTCGTAAATGCGCGCAATCGATTCTTCGCATAAAATTAGCCCCAATAGGGTCTTTTTTTGAAAAAAATTTGGGTCGACAAAAACATGAAAAAAATCGCCCAAATTCCGGTTTTTTATACCTTCATTGCATTTTTTAAATATTCATTTTTTTGAATGAAATTCTATTGGAATCCATACTGCGGACTACTTGAGCTGAAATTGGCCTACGTGCATACAACGGAGAATTGGAGTTGTACCTTTTACGATTACGATCCTAATAGTATGTAGTTTTTTAAGTCTATGGGATAAAGAAATAAATTTTTTAAGATCTCGGTCAAGTAAAGGAACATGTATTCTATTTCAAGCAAAAATTCACCATAGGAAACTGGGGAAATCGTGCTGAAATTACTGCTGATGATACATCCGAGACTGAACCTTTTACCTACGATTGCAAAGATTTCGTGACCGAACCGATAGTAGGCTTCCACCCGATAATTGGACTTAAAAACGACAAGAGGAATCAATTAAATTTCGTTTACGACGTTGGAGAACTAGATAGAAATTGTGGAATTGTAATCACACTTATTGTACGAATTTTATTTTTCTCATAATCAACTATTTTCGTGTTTTTTTTAATAGAAAAAGGATGAAGTGAGCTTGAACTATACCGTTGATGATTGTTCTACAACGACTTCCACTAGTACGCAACAGCCAACTTCGCATCTTACGGAACATTCACTTGGGAGTTTTTCTGAGACTCCGTTCATGTTAGTTTTCCGAGCGATCTGATTTGTTTGGGGGTAGTATGTGGATTGATTTTCAAAAACTGGCTCAGACAAAATTTGCACGTATCAAAAAGGCGTTTTGTATAAAAATATTCTATCTAGATTTTAGACCTATTACTGACTCGGAAACTCCGAAGGAGGATAGTGGCGAAAATAGCGATTCGAGTGGAATATCAATTCCATGGATCATAGGAATCGTGTAAGTTTTTGTTTTATTGGGGATCAGTGACAATTGTCCTACATCCCAGACTGGCCGAAGTTTGGAAAAACCAAATGGTTACTCGGAGCAAATTTTGGTATCCCGTAGTCCACAAGTCAACATTTGTTTATCTCTTAAATTCGACAAAAAATGACCCAGTAGAGTATTTTTTTTAGCCAGGAACACGAATTTTCAAGATGACCCACCGCTTAGCTTTACCCGGGGTACTCCAGGGATGCAATTGTTCGGGGGCATTTGTCTTGATACCCCTTGTGGCCCTAAAAAGAGCTGTTGAGATAGGACATCATGAAGATATCCAGAATAATAAAAGGATTGCATTTTCAGCTTTTTTTTCAAGAATTCGTTCAAAAATAACTTTTCCATCGAGTTCCTAGCTAAAAAATACTCTACTGGGTTATTTTTTGTCGAATTTGAGATAAAAAGTGTTGACTTTTGGACTTGTTACACAATAGCTAAACAAGTTACTTAATCCGAGCCCAATAATAGTAACCCATACGTGTAACAAGTTTCGTAGAATCTCAAAAAACATGTTTTGAAACATGTAACAGATTTCGAAGATCACTAGCATCGTTCTCTTATCCCCTTGGCTACAACACTGCTTTACAAATTTTTCGGGAAGTGTGTAGCCAAGCCTACCTGAATGGACAGGGCGATCCGGGATCAGTTGCAGTCTCTATCTTAAATAAAGGTTATAAAAATTTTTAGATTCGGCTGTTTATTCCTCGTCGTAATTGTGGTCATTGTGATTATAGTCCTGTTGAGATGGAGACTCCATTTGAAAAGTAGAGAAGATATGAAAGACGTTGAGGTGACTTTTTTTGTACTTTGCTTATTCGGATTTATTTTAGAATGGAAATGCGCAAGAAGCGATCAATAATGGTATGATTTTACCCTAGGGTGGTTATTTTCTAAAATTTTTCGAAGAGTGGGTCCTTTATTCCGAACTAGTACCTTATACCCAAGTATGTGTTGGTTGTAGGGCTTTTCGAAATGGCCTTTTAGATAGAAACGCCCTGTTTTCCAATATACTATTTGAGGCAAAAGAAATATCTGTTTCGAAATACCCTACCCAAAAATTCATTAAAGTAACAAAAAAGATTTTTATCATGACTTTTTTCAGAGCAAGAATCTGATCAGTCGAATGCTGAAGAGGAAGAAGGAAATGGCGATGAGGACACGGAGGAATAAGAATCTGAAAATTCGTCAAAAATAATCTAACATCTATATTTTCAATAAGATTTATCTTTCATACTTTATAAAGAAATAAAAGCTGATCAGTTTAGTTACATTTTTTAAGGTTTCTTTCGACCTGAAAATCTTTCCACGAATCCAGAAAAGGCTATTTATATGGTATGCATACATGGGCAAGGGGGACTGTCTCCCCCCCCCCACTTCTTATTGGCCGAAAAATTGTAATACCACTTCTTATTTTGTCCAAAATCCGAAAAAACACGTAAGGATTCCCCCTTATGTTTTGCCTAAAATTTGAAAAAAGTCAGTTTTTTTGGGTAAAAACTCCTATATTTGGACCCACTTCTTATTTTTTGACCAAAATACATGAACCCACTTCTTATTTTCGGGGGTATAGGAGCAAATTCGTAAATTTTAAGACCCCCGAGTTGGTGGCCAAAAAAAGGTAGTCAAATTGAAAATCCGAAAAACTTATATATGCAAAGACCACTCCTTATTTTGGGTCCCTGTCCCCCCCCCCCTGCTTGCCCATGTATGGCATGTGATTCTTGTCAAAAATTTGGCCCTAAAGAGATCCCTGTGTCATATAAATAGCCTTTTCTTGATTCGGGGAAAGATTTTCAGATCTCGAAAATATGAAATTCGGATTCCCAGCATCAAATTACCCCTAGAGGGGTCAATTCCAGATGATGAAAAAAATTTCACGTTCAGTGGGATACCTAATCGACCTTTGGTTCTTTTTAGGAGCATAAAAATCGGAACAAATATAAATTTTACAAAATAAATTTATAACAGATAATCAAAAGAACGACATAAACAAAAAAAAATCACTCTTCTTTCTTCACGAAATTAATCATTTCTTGGCGTCGTATGTCCTACAAAATAGCTTTTTTGGTATTATTTCGGATTAGGGGACACTTTTTACAAGTTCGATTTTTTTGTATTGATTTCGATGGAAATGACTCTTTTGAGGTTTTTATGCAAGGAATCCAAATTTCGCACTCCCGAAGCATCAAACGTTTCCTTTCTTGAGGTATAAGCAAAATCATTATTCTCAAAGTGCTCGTAGGTAAACAAGAAAGGAAGCACGTTTTCACGCTTCGGAAATGCGAAATTTGGATTCCTCACAAAAAATACCCCTAGAGGCTCATCTCTATCAAAATAGATATAAAAAATCGAATCTTATAAAAAGTGTCCCCTAATCCAATAGTACCGCTTTTTAATAAATGAAATCGTCAGTACTATTCGGCTTTAACAGACCCTCTACAAAGTTTTTTCATGGAAAAAATCTTTTAAGATGCGAAAAAAATAAAAATCTACCTCAAAACCAGGTCCATGATAAGGAATCGGCATTGCATTAGAATTCGGAAACGGCATCGGATGCGGATATTGAAACGGCATCGCTGGCGAATATGGCATTGGCGGGTATGGCATAGGCATCGGCGCCAAATTTGGCTGCGGGAATCGATGGTGCAAGAACATTTTTGCCGAGTCGACTTTTTGCTGCAAATACATCTTCGTGTAATTGTCGATGAGCTTCTGTGCTTGATCTTCCAACCATGCTTGATAGTATGCACGGACGTTATCCTTGTGTTTTCGGCCACCATTATGAGTTTTTCGCACGGTTCTTGAATCGTGAGTCAGGAAGACATCACAATAATCGCAATAATATTTTGGCATTTTTCTAAAATAAATCTTTATCAAAGATATCAGGGGGCAAAAGTTCAGGGAAAAACGTCCAAAAGTTCGGGGACACTACCACTGTTGAATTTTGCGTTTTTTGTATTGAGAACACCGAAAAACGCAAAATATGACAGGGGTAGTGTCCCCGAACTTTTTGACGTTTTTCCACGAACTTTTGCCCCTGATACCTTTTGGGTCCGTCACATGTGTTCCATAGGGCGGAATAGTCTGACCCCAACTTTCAAAGCGAATAGAAACAGACAGGTCGAAGGCTATGTCCATAATTCCACTTGCATTTTATCGAGTAATGTTGGGATAAAACAGGGATGCCAAGAACATTTATTCAAAATCTGACTTCAAAAATTTAAGAGCAAAAATCAGCAAAATACTGCTAATTTTCCATTATATTTCTTATAAATTTGAGAAAATTTCGCATCTCAAAAATAAGAATTGACACTGAAAAATCAAGATTTTGCCAGATTTGACATCTTAAAACAGCACTTTTCTGAAAAATCAGCTGACTTGGCACCCCTGGGATAAAATAATCTAAGATGAATTTTGAAAAAAAATTTTACCCGCACTACCGAAGCGTAAAAACGCCATTTTGACCAAGTTTTCGTGAAAAATTGCCTATTCTTTCGCTTTTTATCATCTTTTTATTCGCAAAAAAAGATGAAAAAAGGCGAAAAAACAGGCAATTTTTCACGAAAAATGGGGGCGAAAAAAGGGTGATAGCGCCCAAAATTCATCCACGCAATGGGTGATAGTGGATGAATTTTTTCGGCAATAGGAGGGAACCCATCGCACATTGAAAATCCGCACAGATTTTATTCACGAGGATTTTTCCCACGGATTTTACGCACATCTTTGAAATCTCGATAATTTAGAAAAATCAGTCCAAAAACGTCTCTAATCGTAATTTAGGCTATTAAAAACCATATTCTGAAAAAAAAATCGCGTCAAAAATGCATTTTTCCTTAGCTCCTCCTACACTTCACTCGCAGGGCTTGCGTGTGACACGCGAGTAGACCCTTTCAGGGCTAAAATTTACTCGCATGATGGTTTTTCGAAGTCTCCACTATATGAAGCACACGTGTACAACCCCCCCCCCCCGAATTTCGGGGGGGGGGGTCGCCCGCAACCCCCAGGCCAAA
>JAQGCP010001426.1:0-12423 GCA_034699885.1 Acrobeloides thornei | reverse complement strand
CTTGATTTTGACTCAAATACCCCAAGTAGCAACGATCTTGTAGATCAGTGCTATTTTCAAGAGGCTCCGAGTCGACACCGCCAGAATCAGTATTCGAGCTTAAATCGGCGTTCGAGCTTACATCGGCATTCGAGCGCGAGATTTGAAAAAGTTTCATGTTGCGATAGATTGCATAGTGGGCGCTAATATCTGAAATTTTTTATGTCAAAAAAATGAAAAAATATTGGGTGGGGGTCGCTTTTTTTAAATTTTCTTCCAAGCTCAAAGAGGGATGCAAATCTGAGCCCTCCTCTTTGAGATTATACAATCGTATCTGGGGGAGTAGTGCCGGGCCGTATTGGAGGGAGTACTCAAAGATGTAGACGGCCGCCAGGCATGGGAGCATTTTTCTGAAAAATGTCATTTTTGAAGGGTATTTTTTCGAAAATCGGAAAAAACGTCATTTTTAATTGATAATTTTCTAGGCACCGGTCGCCAATTTTTGTTCACAGCTACGTCTTGGGGGTACCCATGCCCGGGATTCTTCCCTTCCCACGCTGCTAGAGGGGGAGAGTATATTTCAACACTTACTTTCTCCACACTCCGAAGTATGAATAATTTGTATAGAAGCAACAAAATTGCTATTTTCCGAGCCAACATTTTCACTAAACCTTTCTCCGTCATCAACAAAACCAGTATACACAGTTTCTTGAGAGGAACAATTCATCGGTTGCTTACATAGCCCCAGATTTTTGCCATCCTTGAAACAAGCATCCGAAGGAGCATATGTAATGAGCTTGTTTATGCTATTTAGGATACTAAAAAAAAATTTTAAATATTAGATCAAACAGGGTCGTCTCTAAAAAATCTCAGCAATAAGAAAATGAGAAAGGGTTCCTCTGCTACGATTCTCAGAGTGGCCAAATGGTTTGGGAAAAACTGTCATTTTTAGACAAAATGGTTAAAAACGTATTTTTGGTCAACAAATCTCATTTTTTTGTGATAAAACAAAAATACGACAGGGCCGCGATTTTTTATTCTGGTTCGGCCTGAGCCACAAAAATGGCGCCTCAATCCTGCCCACTTTTTAGGACCGCAATATATTACGGCCCATTTTGTATCAAAAAATTTTCAAAAATTTCGAGCAGACCTTCGGGCTGTTCACCTTTGTATTTGTTTCATACACTAGGATAGCCTAAAAAACATTGCCAAAATTTTATAAGACAAAATTTAACAAGGTAAACAACAAAAATACAATTATACAACAATTAACGAGATACTATATTAAATATCACTGGATGACTTGTTCAGGCATCTTCATCGAATTCCACTTCTTCACATTCAGACGGCTCTTGAGTAGCAACAATTTGGGCCAAAGACTGGTTCTTTGCCGTATACAATTCCCGGTCAACGTCTAGATAGTCGAGTAACCAGGTACCTTCTTCGACTTCGCTTAAATCTGCAGCTGGTAAAGTGTATGATCATTTCATCCACTTCTGGATCTTCTACTGTCTAAAAAATAAAACTTCGGTAAGAAAGAGAATGGAAGGCTTATCCCTTCTTCTTCGATCACAAAACCAGCCTTCCTGAACAATTTCTCACCATCGCCGGCTTAACTGATTCCCACGCGCTTTTAGAGAAGCGTAGCGCCTGCAGGAGGTTTGGACAGAAGTCCTTTCCTTCATCATTCTTCGCTATTTGCTCTCGTAGCAATTTTACTCTCGCAGCAATAACGGTAGTGGATTTGACATTTTTGATAACTCCTTGGTCGTTAAAAAAAGTCCATACAATCAACGAAAAATTAACGTACTTGAGAAGCTGTTGCGGTATTCGACGAAAAGAACTTGAGCGTTATGTTGCTCAGAACGACATTTTTTGGGTGCTCGAGCAGGAATGTTTTTGCTTCTCTGCTGCTTCAGCCACTTTAGAAGTGATTCTTCTATCTCGGGATGTTTTCAGGGTTTCAGTCGTACCCGTTTTGCATTAGATTCCGCTTCGCCGGCTTCCAGAAGTTTATCCTGTTCCTTAAGAATTCGTATAATGGTCAATCGGGGAATTCCACATGTCCTCGATAATTTGTTATTGCTAGTGCCATTGGTCGCATCGATAATAATTATTAGCTTCGTCTCAAGCGTAACTCTTTTTCGCTTTTGCGTTCGAGTGCTCATTTAAAAGGCTAAAAATGACAACAAAATGATTTTGTGCAGAAAAATACAAATTTGTGCAAAAAACGAAAGTGTACTTAGAAACGAAGTTTTTTAAAGGAGTGTCACTAGATCGAGATGTCACTATATCGAGGGAGCACTGTAACTTACTTTTTTAAATCAAGCTTACCTTTGCGTCGTCGACACCTCACCAATTTTATAAACATCACTATCTTTGAGCGTATTTTCCGGCGCATCTACAATTGTATCGGTCAAATTCGCGACTGAGTTGAAATCATTCTTCGTAATATTCCTAACTCCGGTCAAATTAGACAAAATCGTCGAAGCCATATAGACATCATTCGTATTCGTGATATTTACTGAAGCCGTCGTGAGATTCGCCAACTGCCCCACATTTCCGCTATTCACACTAGTTGTACCATTTGTTATGTTACAATATAGGCTGGTCAAGTCGTTTTGCGGGTTCGTACAGTTGATTTGTGGGATTGGAGGTGGAGTGATGGTCGTGGCCGGCTTTGTCGGTGTTTGGGTCGAGGTTGTTGTCGGGGCCAAATTGCAACAATCATATGCATCCCATAAAAGTTCATCAATGTTGTTAGAAGTGCCATTGATGCTGTAGTTGAAAAAGATCACATTGGGTGATAGTAAAGTGGTTATGGAATTTTCATCAGCATTTTCCATGAGAATAAATGAAAGTTTTCTTTGGGTAGTGGTTAAATTTTTGGCATACGGCTCAGCATTTTTGATATCGGAAGTATTGTTGGCTGTAGTAAAGATTATATATGAGCTGTTCATATTATTGAAGCTATTGTTTACGGCAGTGGAAAGAGCACTAAAATGATTGTAGGTGGAGAGGGGTAGTCAAAAGGTTACTTTTTTAAAGGTTACTCCCTCTCCCCTTTAAGCAAAAAATCAGCCGAAAATTCATTTTCTAGGTAAAGACTTGTGAAAAATGATCTTGTTGAGATAGTTTTTTTATTTTAAAAATCCTACAACTTCAGTGAAGATTCAATACCCATAGAATTATAGTTGTGCTCATAAAATAAAGTGTTTATAAAGTCTGTAATATTACTCAAGTATACAAAATTTGAACCATATGTCATATTTGGACTTTGTCGATACCCATAAATGGTTAAGCTTTCGAAATGGTTCCACCGGGAGAAAACTTGTGTCGTGAGGAAATTTATCATTGCCTAAATGGTTTGAAATATTATATACAGGGCATTTCCCGAAAAGAAAAAAACATAGCCCATAGTGATTTGGCAAGCATCTTGCTCTGCACATATGGTTGAGGGTCCGAACCCGCCAGAGCGAAAATTTTGTTTGATCGATTCGAAAAAAGTTGTTAAAGAAAACCCCTACAAATTAAGATGTAGAATTTTTGCCTTTCATTTTTCCTTAGAAAAACTATCCACTTAGCTATTTGATCGAGAGCTCGATCTCGCAAGGGGTATGGTTAAGTGGATAGAAACAAATGCAAGACGAAAACTCTATGAACAATTTTATGAGAAGTTTGTTTTAACAACTTTTTTGACGTCATAAAGATTTTGACCATGGCAGAATCGAACCCTCGACCGTTTGAGTGCAAAGTGAGGCGTTTGCCACTTAACCACGGAATGAACTGTTTTCTTTTGGCAAGAAGTACATTAAAATGAGTTTTTCCATAGTATGAAAAACTGAAATTCATACCATATATGTTCGATTGGACATCTGAGTAGACTGGTCAATGAAAAATGTAATATTTCCTGGACAAGGAAAATTATTATCAGCATCAAATTTGAAAAAGTTGAGAAAATTTTTGAGCGAAACTTGTTGACTATCACCCAGCTCTGAAATGAAAAATGAAGTTGTAACTTCTTCAGTTGTAGTAACTTCTTTAGGTGTAGTAATTTCTTCAGGTGTAGTAACTTCTTTAGATGTATTGGTTTGTGTAGTTGTCACAGTGGTTGTATTTATGATTGCGGTAGTAGGAGTAGTTATTAGAGGTGATGTAGCATTTGTTGTTGTTACAGTTGGTGTTGTTGCACTAACAGTTGTATTTGGTAAAGTAGTATTAATGAAAAATGGAGTTGTAACTTTTTCAGATGTAGTGGTTTGTGTAGTTGTCATAGTAGTTGTAGTTGTTGAAGTGGTGTTTGGGACAGAGCATCCTTAAAAAATAGGGCGTAAGCAATTTTCTGCACCCCAAGAGACTATACTGGGGAGGAAGTGGGTATGCATTGATGTGTGAAGAGTATAGTATCCGGATCTGCGAGTCCGATTACATCATAACCCCTCTTCTTTTCTTAGCGGGGGTTGTCCCACTTTCCCCGACTAACCCTCTTTGCGTCACAATGACAGTCAGCCATCATGTGAGTGACAACCACGACGAGAATTCCATCTAATCTTGTTATTCATAGTGGAAGAACACTTTAGGATATTGTCCTAGTTCTATAAGGGGTCATCCAGATATTACGTAATCACGTAAGGGGAGGGGGGGGGGGTAGCCAAATTATTACGGGGGGGGGGGAGTCAGGTTAATGATTACGTAATCATAATAAAATTTTTTGTTTCAATTTTTTCGAAAAACCGTTAGCACTTTTTTCAATTTAAAACCAAGTGGGCTTCCATCGCTCAGGCTTTTATGGAGAGGGGGTATACTTCTCTTGATTATCCTTACCTTGTAATTGACCATAAGCCTTTGTCATAAAATGTAAATAAATCATGAAAATAATATAGCTTAAAATCATTCTTAGACATTTAATTAAGACCAAAATGATACAAATTTTTACTTGCAATAATAAAATAACAACTCCAAAAAAGAAAAAATGAAGAAGTTATGTCTCATTTGTATAGTGCCAATATTTTTCATATGGCACTGATAACTGAGACTTGTGCACATCGAAAAATTTTTTAGTTGTAAATTCGGATTGTCATACCGAGAACAATAAACCGATGAGCGAACAAAAATTTCAATAAAGTGATAAGGCACAACTAAACAAAAATTTATTTCCCTTTGTTTGTACAAAAAATATTATGAAATTAATTTTTAAAGTACAAATTTGATTCCTTGAAAAAACTCCGATGAAGCAAATTTTTTTTCGAAGAAAAAAATTGTTTGCTTCCACAGAAGTGGGAAAACCAGATCATATAGTTAAGTGGATATGTCATAGCTTTCTTTAGGGGGTAGGTGTGCAGGAAACAAAAAAATTTGGGGTACATCCTGAAAAAATTAAATTTTTCAATTTTTAAGGGTTTTTCAAAGGGGTTGCCGTATCTCAGCTATTTTAACGCCTCCGGCGCTGATTTTTTTAAACGAAAGATGGCTATTTGAGGACTTGACACTTGAGAACGGACACTTGAGGACGGACATTTGAGGATGGAGCATTCGATGACGGAACATTTGAGGATAGCCATTTGTGAAAGGGATATTTGAGGACGGAACATTTGAGGATGGGTGCTATTTAGGGCCTAAAAAAACATATCCCACTTTGTTCCTCGAATGTTCTGTCCTCAAATGTCCCGTTCACAAATGTCCCATCCTCAAATTTTCGTTTTCAAATAGCCATCATCAAATGTCTCATCCTCAAGTGCTTGTCCTCAACTATCGGCACGCCAAATATGGAGGGTGGGTGGGTAGAGTGACCGAATTAAACTTATTTGTGTACGAATGCAATCATTTTGTGTCATGTGACCCATTCGCCCAATTTATATTTTTGAATTTTACGTTAAAAATATTTTCTTAATGGGGGTCGTTTAGAGGTTTTTAAGTCGCTAATCACGATGGTAGAATTAATGTTTAGATTTGACTTAGCATGTAAATTTATATTTTTATCTTGTGCCTATGTATTTGACTATGAGTTTTGATCAAAACACAAATTCTTACCTCAAAGCATGTGAATTTTTACCCATCAAGCAACGTTCACGTTTTTAACCAAACTATTTTCTTCGCATGAAACTATGATAAGAAATTTTGAGATTCTTGAAAACAGTTACTTGATTGATAAGCATACTTTAAATTTTTTAAATTTTCGTTTCAATAATAAATTAATATTGAAAATCAGGCAATAAAAGTAAAGAAAATTTTTCTGAAAAACACGTAATTTTCAAATTGCTACTCCTCCGCCAAAATTGTCGAAAAAATACGTAAGGGATACCAAGATGATTTAAAATTTTTTTGCCATTTCTCGATTTTGGGAATTTCCATCTCGATTGTGATTCCCGTTCCCGAATGCTTCCTTTCCCGTTCCCGCCAGCCCTATTCAGGACTTATAAATTTTTGAAAATCGGAAAAGTTGTGACGCTTTCGGTCGTATCGAATCCTTTCGTAAAATGATATTGGACTTAAATAACACGTTTTTACAGAGTTCGAAACTTTTGTCATTTTTACGCGCCATGACTATCGATCTGTTGCAACGTGTAATTATTCAAAAACAAAAGAAAGAAAAACATTCGTGGGATAAAACCACTACATTTTTTACAAGAAATAAAATAACACAAATTTTTATTTTTTTAAATTTTTACTATTAGTCAAATAAAAATTCTCGGCAATGAATTCTAGTGAAAAATTGCATACCCGCGTTAAAAAATAATGTTCAAAAATTTGAGCAATAATAAAAGCTAACAAATTTAGAGATATTACAACCTATTGGCTTTCAAAGATATCAAATTTCCTGACTTTTTATGTTATACACAAAATTTTCTTTCTAAAAATGTTAAGTTTTTAAATTTTTTTCGATTCTTTCGGATCGTGATAGTTGAATGAAAAGATTTTTTATCAGGAAATCAAGTTTGACCCGCGAATAAAACGATAAAAACATATAATAAACATGATAATTTTATTTAAGAGACACTTTCTTGAAAAGTCGGAGGTCCCAGAGACAAAGTTCGAGCCGGGCTCCGGTTTATATATTTTTGGAGAGTACTAGACTAGAGAATAAAAAAGTCGGGTCCGACTCGACTTGGTATGGTAAATATGAGCCCGGATCGAACTTTGTCGCCTCCCTATTGGACCTATCTTCGACTTCTCAAGAAAATGTCTCTTAAACAAGAAGACGTTTAAAAGAAGATCCAGAGGCATCACGTTTCATTCCTTTGTTAATAATTGGTCTGCATTCACAATTACACATTGCTACCGGACAATGATTGAATTTAGAGAACCACTGTTCAATATGAAATTGATGTCCACCATGACCACAATCTGGACATTCGACCCAAATTCCAATTTTTACGATTGCTTCGCTAAAACAAAAGCTCTTTTATATGGCGAGAAGCTTTTCGGGATTTTCAAAATTGAAAAACCAAGAAACTCTTCTTACCATATACAACAAAGATAATAGTTCTGTTTGCATTTTCTGCACTTTGGTGAAGCACTCATTGAAGTTGTTTTACACTTTTTACAATAAATTTTTACGAACGTGCTCTAAAATGTTAAGTTTACAAAAAATTATGAAATTTATTTTACTTCATTGCTAAGTTGGTTTATCCTAGGTCTATAACAAAGTTTTATTATCAAAGCAGAGGTATTCCACAAATTGAGCCTTTCCAAAATTTCTAGAAAAAAATTGAAATTGAGATACTAATTAAAAAATGTACCTAAATATGAAAATATCCATAACTCAACTTGGTTTTCTGGGATGAGTTTAGTAATCTTTTCTCCGATAACAAGACAAATTGAAGCACATGTTTGAACATCCCCCTAAAAATGAGTGTATACAAACTTTCTTGTCAATACACAAACCCTATTCGAATAATATTCCAATGCTGTTTTTAACATAGGCAATGAATCCCATGTGGGTAATGTTCCGGCGTCAGGATAGACAGAAATTTCTGAAATTTGCATAAATTAGAGTAATGCACAAATGCTAACCATTATCTTTGTCTCTGTTTGACTCTTGATTTTCGTCGTCTAAGTCGTCCAACAGTTCCTCTTCTTGATCTGAATCCTCATCTGCCTCATCCAAACTATCTGCGTGATTAAGATCTTTATCATTTCGAAATTTTCTAATACCAAAAGCTTCTTCTTTGAGCTTCATAATATCCACTGAGCTTACAAGTGATCTGAAAAATCAATAGTCAGGTTTCAGAAACAATAAAAGCGGGTCGCAGTGTCAAGCAAGTCGCGGTGGCTCGCGCGGCCCGCTCAAAAATATACGATTTCTCGCTACTTACAAACGACTGCAACTCCTAGATATCATCATTTCATTTGACCCTCCAAACATCAATCCATCCAAATTCAACTCAGATAAACCGAAGAAAAAATCGGCAGACGTCGCTAATGACTGCTGAACACTTTGAGGTATAGTTCCAGTTAAAAGAAGTTCATTATTGACGCTATTAAGACGATCTTCTTCGTCACTACTTTGTCCAACCCCACCAGAACGACGATGGTCGTCTTTTTTGAGGTCTAGAAATAAAAAGAATAATCAGATTGTCATCAAAAACAGTCACATACCGGCAGATGGTGAATGGTGTTGATGAGAATCCGATTTTAGTTTTGGTCGATTTGAAGCAATATCTGATTGTGTGCATAACAAGCCTATCATGCGCCATGTATAGGCTACATGTTCTTCGCCGATTTGTTCAGCTACAATAGCGTTGTGATCACATAGTTCCTCTACAGAGTCGCCCAAAAGTTTGTAGCTGAAAAGATTGAATTTAAATTTTGTGATTAAAACATTTTATAATAAAAAAAAATACTTTTTAGCCAAAAATACAATATTTTGCGATGTGGCTATAAAAGGATCTTTCGGATTTGCAGTGTATAGGAAACTCGGTTGTTTTCGACCAAATGGATCATTACTCCGTCTATCCATCGGGAAACCCATTCTTGAGGGCACTAACAAATTTTTTATACAAATATGCAAATTTTGAATTACCAGCAAAAACCACTTCATCACAAGTGGAACCATAATCTAAGGCAACATTATTTGCATACTGTATTGGTCGATGAGCATTTTCCATATAGTGCAAAACCAATAATCCATCTTTTCCGCATGAGACGAATTTGTCTGCGGAAGAGCCTTTCGGCCAGGAAATGTCTAAAATTGATTTTTTGTTGTGGTTGGCATTAGGGATGCAACATATTATGTTCGGTTCCAACGAAAGGTGGAACCGAACCTTGCTATATAGTTCTGGAGATGCCGAACTCCTTGGCGGCGCACTGAACCACTACACCATGGTCACTGAATCCCTGATTGCTAATTAGATCTTGAAGTAGAGCCAACCGCTGCACTACATTAGTTACCTTGGTGTAGTGGCCCAGTACGATGCCAAGATCATCAGCACTAGCAAGTTTTCAGTTTCCCCTTGCATCCAAAATTTTTGACAGAAACTTGTGTTCGATCGGGGATGGGAGCACGATACGTTTTTCGATTTTTTTATTGATACCTGTACAAAGTTGATTGTGGTCATTGAAAGCAGCATAGGGTAGATAAGGCCGTCTTATGTCCCAGATATGAATGCTGTTATCAGTCATGTTGAAGCAGCTAGCCACATGCCAGTTGTTGTCGGGACACCAGACGACGCGGCCGACTGAGGCCATGGTTTCAACGGAATAGCAGATGTCTGGGTTGACTTTAGACCAGTCCCATACCTTAAAAAGAATGGTAAAAAAGAATCCAAATACTGTAGTACATGGGAAAATAGCACTTTTTGGGTATAAGGGGCTGTAAAAATAATCAACTTTTAAATCCTGTTCACCGAACTTTGCTATCGAAAGTACTGTGAATCACAATTTCACATGAACTGCAGACACAGTTCATATGAAAATGAACATTGTTCAGTATGTTCGATGATCAGCATCCTTACTCATCTCACTTACCCTGATAAATTTATCTCTTCCACCTGTCGCAATCAAACTCTTCGAATCCCCTTGTGGATTTAATGCCACACTGAACACAATCGTCGGACTTGCTCGAAACTCCCTAAGTGGTCGGTCTCCTTTTTTTATATCCCAAAATCGAACAGATCCACTATCATCTGCAACAACAAAAAGGTCTTCCATCGCAGAATCTAACCCAAATTGTATGTCCCGAATCGATTCTTGCGAAGCTGAACTGAAATTTTTGATGTCTCATGCAAAAATCAGATTTTGTCTTACAAAAACTGAACCGGTTCTGCTAATCTTGTGTCGTATAGCCATATAGTGCCGTCTTTAGAACCACTAACTAGGAGGTTTTCATTGAATTCATGGAAGCAAACTTTTGTGGTCACAGCTTTGTGCGATCGGAAATGGGGTTCGTTGTGGGACAGAGAGACTAAATAGTTTTACAGATTAAGAAATTGGAAGAATTTTGCAATTTACCATAATTTTGGGTCTCTAAATCCCATAAATTTACTGTGCCAGTTGTTGAAGATGAAGCAATCCAGTTTTCTAAAAATATAATTTTGTTTTTTGCTGCGGTAAAACCAGGGGTGCGATGGGCCCAAAACCAAGACCCGGGCTGCGGTTTGTTACGGCTATAAAAAGATGGACAGGGCACAAAATTTTGATGCCAGGATGGTCGTAAAAAATCGCAATCTTGTCACACCCTGGTTAAACACAATTTTTTACAATATAGTCCATTTCTGTGACATTTCAAAATTTTGCAAGCCTATAGTGAAGTGGTTAGGAAGCCAGATGCCCGCACTGAAAGAGTTGATTCGATTCCGTTCGGATTGATTTCTTTTTCCATCATTCAAAAATGTGCGAAAATTTTTGCATATGCGTATTTTATACGAGGAACACGATGGTTCTTTTCCCATGCATGAAAAAATAATATCACCATCGTATTCCTCGCATAAAAATACCAAGATGCAAAAAAGTTCCATCTTTTTTGAATAATGCAAAAAGAAATCGCTTCAAGCAGGATCGAACCAACCCCTTCAATGCGAGCGTCTGGCGTTCTAACAACTTGACTATGGGCTTGAAAAATTCTGAACCTGGAGCGGAAACGTATTATATGGGCTCCTGGTTTTTTCCTAATACTAAAAATTCTTACCCTTCAAAGGGCTCCATGAAACACTACCAGAAAAGAACAACTTTTGCTTCGATTTTCTCAAATCCAATTTCGGCTCAAACTTATCATCCTTGAGCCCAAACACTTTTAGGACTAAAAAGTACCATAAAAATCATGTTTAGCCTTACACACACAAAATTACTATTCCTTCCAGCGACCGCAACCATAGAATGTGATCTGGTAGCACATAGTGCATCGATAGGTTCATGTAAATGCAAGACCACATTTCTTTTCTTGCGAACATTCATTGACTACGTTTAAAAACGTTAAAACAACATTAAGAAATAACAGTTTTGCCTAAGATGAAGGAAAAAAATTAGTCATCTTCATGTTTTACGGCCCGGCGATCGAACAAAACCAGACGCGGCAGAGAAAAATACAGTATGAATAAACAAAATGCAAAAGTGGAGAATCGCTTTGAAAACTAGATTAATTTTAAATTTTAGGTGGGCTGATAATGAAAAGCACATGATAGACAGGAGGAGAAAGAAAAAAATGAAGAAGATTTAGTAGTTTGTAGTTTTGTAAAGAGTGTAAATAAAATTATCAAAGTATATAGGGCTAGATAGAAAAGTTATCGCTAGGGCTGGCGAGATCCCGATGATTTTGATCCCGAAAATGGCATTTTGTGATTTCGGGATCCCAAGTCCGATCCCGATTTTCGGGATTTTTGCAGAAATTTTTGAAAAAAATTACAAAAATCCTAATGGTCCCCTAATAAGATTTTTCATAAAAATAATTTTTATAGAAAAAGTCGAATTATCTATAGCACACATGCACAACCTACCCTCGAAATTTAGTGGGATTTCGGGGAAGAGAGGGCAGTTGCCCGCAATCCGCAGGTCAAGTGAGCCTCACTTGTAAAATTTTTTTCGTGGGTCGCGGGCGAGCCGCAAATTTTTTCGCCTGCGGTATGGTTGTTTGCTGCATCGAAAAGTGCAGTCGCCAAATGCATAGACTGCATTTGCACATGACCTATACTTCCTTCCTTCAATCATATCTTTTATTCAATAACATAGCAAAAAATACGAGGGAAATGTACAGTTTCGGAAGAGATGATATGCTTGGAGTAGTGAAGATGGCTTGATGAGGCGGTGATTTAAAAAAATTTAGCATCGATATTTCAATTTGTTTAGGATTTTGAACAAAACTAACTTTTTCGGACGGGGACAAAAATCATAAGGGTCCCCCTTACGATTTTTTCCGACCGGCCTGTGTGGAAAAAAAGTGAGTAAATGTTTTATTGAAATTTTATTTCGTGAAATGCTATATACGATAATCTATTATATAAAAAAGTTTTT
>JAQGCP010001425.1:0-12425 GCA_034699885.1 Acrobeloides thornei | reverse complement strand
AAGTCAATAAATGTGAAAATATGGGTAAAAATACGTATTTTTCAATTTTTAAGGGTTAAACAAAGGTTTTCACGCTTGTGGGAATGCGCGTAATCGATTTTTCGCACAAAATTACCCCTAAATATGTCATTTTTTAAAAATGTTAGAAAATTTTTCGAGTTTTGACCCTGGGGTGACCCCCTAATTTCGATTTTTGACCATGGGATGACCCCCTGATCCACAATAAAACATTTTTTTGGGGTTAAAATTAACCTGGTAATTTAAATTCGAATTTTCATCACTTTCATCCTTGGAATTTGAAGAATCGACATTTAAGTCATCCAAAAAATTTTCACCGCGAGAGCTGCTATGACCTTCATCCCTAAAATTCGCATAATTTTTTGCATGGAAAAAATCTTACTCTTCAATAACTTTCAATTTTTCCAATTCCTTCTCTAATTTTCTAGCCTGCTTTTTCAAAGCTTCTTTAATTGAATTTGTACATTTAGATGATTCTGAAGGAGTGTAACAAGAAGCCCGTGAATTCACCCTGGGATAGTTTTGATTCTGTTCAGAAAACATTGCCCTAGCAGCTTTCTTTTTATGAGGTTTGCCGTTATAATGGATCTCAAGGTGCTCCAAATCTGGAGCATGCACATCACATATAACACAGTGAAATTCTCCCAGGTTTTTATAAGGCAGTTGAATTAGGCCATCGGCTCGGGCCTTCTTGCGGCGATGCGGTGCTCCTAAAAAATCAAAATTTTAAAAAATATGCAAATTTGACTATGCTTTCTATACGCATAGTCAAGTGACTAAAGTGTTAGAAACAAAAGTCCAAATTCCATTTTTATATAGCAATATGGGTGTCATTCAAGAGCATTTTTGATGCTGAACCAGACAAAAATATTTTGTGCTGCAATACCATTGTTATGTGCCAGCCAAGGATCGTCTCCAATACATTCCACATCACAAATTTCGCAATGGTACACCGGTGGTGGGGCTTTTGAAGACACCGGACAATTTTGCTGCACCTTTTTCCTGTTTCTCTTATGCTCTTTGCCACTGGTGTGCGCCTGCCAGCTTTCTGTGCCCGTACACCAAATATGGCAAATTTCACAGTGCCTAGTAATCACCGCGTCTGGTTCACGTTCTGGATCGGGATTGTTTCGTTTCGGGTAGCGGCCTTCGACGGGGAGTTCTAAAAAAGTGGTTAAATTTTTGAAAAAAAATTTTTTTGCTTGCCCAAACACTTGTCTCTGACACATTCTCGAAAAGTCAACGCAGCGTTCCGTGAGCTATGAAAAGTTAGCTCATAAATTGGCTCTTCGGTACCCTCAAAATAGACTCCGGGGGTGTACTTGAAAGAAAAGTATCGATCTTTTGGCTTCTTTCGAATCGGTTTGATTTGGTTGCATTTGATTAGTTGCTAAAACAAATTCAGTGATCAACATTTTTTGTGTGTTCGGAGCACAAGAACACAAACGGGACTAAACCCACGTGGTCGCATTTTTTTGTTCAGAACACAACTGTTTTCGGAACACGTTGTGTTCTGTTCTTAACCTATTTTGGACCCTTGATCCCCAGCATAATTGAAAACCTCAAAGCCAAATTTTGATCAAAATTAAAAAATTCCTTCAAAATCGTAATCAGCATGAAAAATTACTCAAGTGCAAAAATTTTGAGCTATTTAAAAAATTTTAGTGATCTAATAGGAATCGAACCTGGACCTATAAACTCATAGCATAGTGTATAGGTAGTAGATGAATCGCAACAAAAAATTTAAATCGAAAATTTTTTATGGTATGATGGGTGTCGTTTAAAGGTTTTCGACCATGCTGAACACGTGGTGATATTTTTTGCGTGAAAAATGCGATTTTTAAACAATTGTTTTTACTACCTGTAGATGTCCTTCTCCTGCTCTATCATAATAAAAGATCGCAAAACCATGCATGTCCGGATTATACTCGATCCAGCCATTGTAATAAACATCCATGGTTTCATCCATGTCGTCCAAGCAGCGATCACGAATCCGGCCTTCCCAATAAAGTGGGGGATTGGCCATTTTTTGCTAGGTGAAAAAATAGCTGTAAAAAGTGGAGTGAAGCTAAAAATTTTCAAAAATTAACTTTTAGGGCAACAAATTGCAGGATGCCCCTAAAAATGGTAATTTTGCGATTTTTTCAAGTTTTTAATTTTTACCAAAATAATCCTATAGGGGTTTTTCTATGCGAGAAATCGATTGCGCGTATTGCCGGACCTTGAAACACTTCCCAGACCCTGCTTCAGGGAAGTTGTATTTGTATTGAAGCGAAAATAGGCAAATACAAGTCAGGGAAGCATTTTCAAGGTCTGGCAATAAGAGCAATCGACTTCTCGCATAGAAAACCCAATGTAGCGTTATTTTGGTGTAAATTAAAAAAGTTTGAAAAAATCACAAAATTACCATTTTTTGGGGTACCTTGTAAATTCAAAAAAATTCTAGAAAATAGGGCTGCGCGCGGGGCAGGATCCTGCCCGCACCATTTTTAAGGAAAAACCCCGCCCCGCACGCACATTTTTGAAAATTTCACAACCCCGCCTCGCAAATTGGACCACCCCGCAATGTCTTTTTTCATTGAAAATTTGGCAAAATCGACCGTTTTTAAGTGATTTTTTTCATCGAAATTTGACCATTTTTAACAAAAATTTTCAATTTTCGGGTATTTTTTGCTTAAAAACTCTTGTTTATTCTACAAAATTTTTTATCACTTATCGACGCATGGAACTTTACTCTATCAGCCACAAGTCTAGCAAGATAGTCTTTATCGGAAGCAAGAGATGTTTACGACTACAAAAGATCTAGTCTTAGGGGTCATCCAGATATTACGTAATCAAGTAGGGGAGGGGGAGAGGATAGCCAAATGATTACGGTTGATTATGGAGGGAGGGGGGGGGGTCAGGTCAATGATTACGTAATCACAATGTATAAAATTTTTTGTTTCAATTTTTTCGAAAAACCGTTAGCAATTTTTTCAATTTAAAACTAAATAACATTTGTCGTATATCATATTTTTTGTTATAAAAATTGTTTAAAAGGCTTTGATTTTTATTTTAAAATTTTTGCCATTGATTACGTAATCATGGGGGGAGGGGAGGGGGTAGCCAAATGAAATGTGCGGAAGATTCTTGTGCGGATGTGTAAATGTGCAGAAAATCCTGTGCGGTAGATCCGTGCGGACAATTCATGTGCGGAATTTTTTATGCGGTGCATTCGTTCCTATTGCCATTTTAATATATTTTTCCAATGTTTTATAAAAATTGTTATGAATATGCTTTAGAATTGTTACGATGACATTCATGATTAATATATTTAAAATTTATAAAACCCCGCGGGATCCTGCCCGCAAGCTTTTAAAAACCCCACCCGCAGGCCAACGCGCAGCCCTACTTTCAAGTGTTTCAAAAAGTTTGAAACTTTTTTGGAAAACATAAATTCAACAAAATTGCCTGAATTGCAATTAGATCTAATTATTGGCACGAAAATCTGTTCTTCAAAATTGTTATAATTTGCACTGTTCCTTTAATTATTGGATGTATTTAAAAAAGAAATTCGTTTATAGCTCGACAAGATGAAAAAAATGACACAAAATTTACCCAATTTGAAAAATGTTTTTAGGTTATTGAAACGAAAACCCTGAATCAGAGTTCGTTTCAATAACACAAAACTATTATCAAATTGGATAAATTTAGTGTCATTTTTTTGTCTCGTCGAGCTATAAAGAATGCAGTCTTTGTTTTTTAAATACTTAAGCATATTTAAAAAATGTAAAATTCAGGGTCTTCGTCAATACTCCAACTAATTCAAACGAGGCCGAGACGAATTCGAGATGCTGTCTCGACTTGAGTCACAAATTCAAGACGCAAGTTGAGACGTTTAGGCTACTCGCTAATTGTCTCGAAATAATTTCGAGATTCTAAATGTCTCGAATTACATGTAGTTCGAGACTCTGTGTCTCGAACAAGTTTGAACTGGTCTGTGCGTTGACACGAAAACTTGAATTTGAAATTTTTACTACAAAATGGGTCGAGCGATAGCTCGTTGGATTCCTTAGATCATGCTGATTAAAGGGGGTAAAAGTCATTGCGGGTTATCGACAAAAAATTGTTTCGGCGAAAAATGATAGATTAACGTAAAATAAACCTAATATTGGATGAAAACTAGAAATATTAACCCGAAAAATGTTTTTAGCGAGAAAAAAAATTAATCACCGTTTAAATTTTCTGAAACTTTTGCCCCCCCCCCTAGTATGTTTTTTGGAGGGAACTTGTGGCAGGGTGATCAAATCCGAAGAATGAAGATAAGAACTTTTTTGAAAAATAAGAATTTCTTTAAAAATTTCGTGAAAAAATAAGACTTGAACTCTCAAAATAAGAACAAATCTTATTAATAAGAATACTTGATCACCCTGGTTTATGGGGGAAGAAAAAAATTTTTGACCACGAAAATTGGAAAAAATCATCCGTTGTCCGCTTTTTCTTTAATAACTATCTTATTCCGCGTTTTCTCACAATTTATTTAGGGTGCTCATTAGTCGTTGTCACACGCCAAAAACACTGTTAAATGAGCTGTGAAACGTTGTCGAGCTCAATAAAAAACGCAGTTAAACGTTGAACATTGTCGCGCGACAACGATTTTTCGACTACGTTGTCATCGTTTTTTATGATTTGCATTGAAAATTGCAAATACTTTACGATTTCTCGACAATGTTGTCGAGAATCTCGAGAAATCTCGTTATCGAAAAATCGTAAAGTATTTGCAATTTTCAATGCAAATCATAAAAAACGATGACAACATTGTCGAAAAATTGTTGTTGTTGATAATGTTCGACAACGTTTAACAGCGTTTTTTATTGAGCTCGACAACGTTTCACAGCTCATTTAACAGTGTTTTTTGGGCACGACAACGACTAACGTGCACCCTTAACAGTGTTTTTTGGGCGTGACAACAACCACCCTTACGGTCAAATTTTACAACAATTTTTTACAATGGCGTTTTCTCGCAAATTTTCTTCTTTTTGTCTATGTTAAAAAAGAATTGGATAAAAAATAAAATGTGAAAAAAATTTGTTAGAAAACGTTGTAGAAAATGTCAAATTTGCTGTGAGGAGATGCCTAGCGCCTTTATTCCCTATAAGTCTTGTCTTACTTTATTTTTTAGACTCTACTTTATAAAAATGGGTAAGGCAGAGCAAGTCGCTGAAGCTAAGGAGAAAAAGTTGACTAACCCAATGCGGGAATTGAAAATTGAGAAAGTCTGTCTTAATATCTGTGTTGGTGAATCTGGAGATCGACTCACTCGTGCAGCAAAGGTAATTTATTCTCATTGATTTTAGCTGCTTAATATAGAAGATACAAAAAGTTCAGCATGAAAGAATAGACAAAATTGAGATTCATTATCAGAGTCGTAACAACGTGTTTTTGTTTATAGTTTTCCGCATAGTTTTTTGATCCGAAAATTTCAAAAATCTTAAAAATGACCCATATCGGGGTAATTTTATGCGGGGGAATTGATTTATTTCCGAAGCTTGAGAAGCCTTTCCAGATTCAGGAAGTGTGCATATAAAAGCTAAAAATAAAAATTTACACATTTACTTTCCTGAATCAGGATCTAGAAGCATTTTCAAGCTTCGGGAATGCTTAATTTTCCGCATAAAATTACCCCAATTGGATCATTTATGATTTTTGAAAAAATCTCAAAATTTCTGGTTTTTTTTCTTGATATACCCTGTACTATAGCACCGATATTTGGTTCCTCTCTAATTATTACAAGCTTTTATATACGTTTATTTTAGGTATTGGAACAACTGACTGGACAAACTCCGGTTCTTTCTAAGGCGCGATACACTGTGCGTTCTTTCGGTATTCGACGTAATGAAAAGATTGCTGTCCATTGCACTATTCGAGGTGAAAAAGCTGCCGAAATCATCGACCGTGGCCTCAAGGTAATTTTAAAGAATAATTTATATTGATTTGGTGTTGGTCTTGACGAAAAAATACACTAAAAAGCGAAATTTTTGTATTTCTTACATTTTTCATGTTTTTGTGAAGAGGATTTTTAAACATCTTTTAGGTGAAAGAATATGAATTGTACCGCGAAAATTTTTCTGCCACCGGAAACTTCGGCTTTGGTATTCAAGAACACATTGATCTTGGAATTAAGTACGACCCAGGCATTGGCATCTACGGTATGGATTTCTACGTTGTGCTCGGCCGTGCTGGCCGTCGTGTTGGCAGACGCCGAAGAGCTACTGGCCGTGTTGGCGCATGTCATCGCGTGGGAAAGGACGAGGCAGTCAAGTGGTTCCAACAAAAGGTATGAGATTTTGAGCCATTGTTAGAAATTGACGAATTTAATCAGCAAAACGACTATATATATACGTATTTTTTAGTATGATGGTGTCATTCTTCCACCGAAACCGAAGGAAGCTCGTCGCGGCGGCGGTCACCGAAGGCGTTAAATGCTGTTTTATTATTCTGTTTTTGTTGTTTTGTTCAATTCAACGTCAATAAAGTTATATTTTGTTTCTATATTAATGTTGTTTAATTTAGGTTTTCCATAATTACATTTTTCGGTACTAGTTTCTAATGAGAGGGATTTGGACCAGAAAATTTTTTCGAATTTTAACCGGAAAAGCGTCGTTTTAGGCAAGCATTTTCATGCCTGCAATCGATTCCCTGACTAGAAAAACCCTAGTACAGTAGAAAATTTCGTCAAAGATCTACTTCTATAGTAAAATATCGACATTTAAAAATTAATTTGTTACATTTTTAAGCGCTTGGTCTTGAAAAACAAAAATTTTTATCCTATAAATTACAAGTGTATTTATAAAAAAAATATATAGTGTTTTTGTTTTAACTTATACATGGTTTTCTTTAGTCTTTCTTAAAAGTCCACGTTTTAAAACGATTATTTTCATACTGTAGTTTTATAAATTATCAAACTACACGAAAGGGGAACATTTAAAAGATTCCAATGATAAACTTTGAAACGAATTGGCACCTTCAAAATAACATCGAGCACTCACTGTTGTAATTCAAGATCACTAACCAAAACATTTTTCAGTTTCTTATTAAAACACGACGGCGTGATCTAGGGGAGTAAAAGCGTGTTGTCATCTCGGAAATGGAGTTGTGTGGAGGATTTTGGGCTCTAGCACTTTTCACAACGATCGATTTTCTCCACTTTTCCATGACCAAAATAAAAAAATTCGTTCATATTCGTGTTCCCCATAACAAAAAACCCCGGGATACAAAAAATCAGTCAGAAAAATCGAATTTTTTACCCCTTGGTACACGGTGTACCGTACACCTTGTGGTAAAAAATTTGAATTCTCAGCAAAAAAAACCCAAAGCGGCTAATTTTTTATACCCTGGAGTTTTTCGATATGGGGAATTCGAATCTGGAGAAATTGTTTGATTTTGAGTATGGAAATGTGGAGAAAATCGATCGTTGTGAAAAGTCCTAGAGCCGGTTTTTGGACCCGCTGAATCGATTTAGAGCGAAAATTTTGGTGTGCAATGAAAAAAATTTTTCCCTCTGGGGGACCAAGGGGTAAATAAATCGAATTTTCAAAAAGTTCTCCAAATCGGCTGATTTTTTGATCGTGAAAAATTGGTGCTAGTCGAGAATAGGTATCCAATGAAACTTTATGTATCCAATTAAAAAACTTCAAATCTTTAGGCCTAGGCTTAGGCCTAAACCTAAGGCTTAAGCCTAAGTCTAGGCCTAAGCCTAGGACTATTCCTAAGCCTAGACTTGTGCCTATGCTTAGGCCTAGGCCTATTCCTAAGCCTAGGCTTATGCCTAAGCCTATGCTTAGGCCTATTCCTAAGCTTATGTCTAGGCCTATGCCTGTTCCTAAGCCTATTCCTAAGCTTAGGCCTAAACTTAGGTACATTTGACTCAGTCAAATATGTTTCATTGGATATCTATTCTCTACTAGCACCGAAAAATTTATCTTTCTAATCGAATTTAGGCAAAATGGTATTGGGGCAGCAAATAAGGTTTTCTAGATTGTACAAAAAGCCATTGCATGGGACAATTCGATGTTTTTCACTTTCTAGAAGGTTATTTTCTTATTTTTATTTAATAATTTACAGCCATTTTAGTTGGCGAGCAAGTCAGGGATATGATTATAACCTGTATACTTTGGATCCTATAAATCAAGATGAGCCTAAATTCGAAAAGATTTTGATTGCAAATCGAGGTAAATTTGTACAGGGTGTTCAAGCATGAGTTACCCGATAAGAAAATTCGATTTGGCAACTCTTACTTGAACACACCCTTTATATAGTGATGAGCTACTTTGTTTTTAAGGTGAAATTGCCTGTCGTGTAATTAAGACGGCTCGTGCTATGGGAATAAAGACGGTTGCCGTTCATTCGGATGTTGATAGCTCTGCATTACATGTGAAGATGGCAGATGAGCGTGTATGCATTGGACCAGCTCCAACAAAAGATTCATATTTGCGAGCGGATAAGATTCTTGAGGCTGTTAAGCTGACTGGTGCTCAAGCGGTAAGTGATAGAAAAGAAAAAAAATGTCTCTGAAACAGCATATGAAATTGACTTTAAACAATACATGTGCTGTTTTTCTTTCAAATAATTTATATTTACCCATTTTTTACTGTTTAAGTACAGAATGAGCAAAAATCGTACTTTTTGCGTTTTTTGGTGAAAAATTTTCAAAAATCACACAACTTATAGGTTCATCCTGGTTATGGATTTCTATCGGAAAATACTCATTTTGCTGCTCAATTAACTGAAGCTGGCGCCGTTTTTATTGGACCAAATTCGAAGGCTATTGAGGATATGGGCGATAAAATTCATTCGAAGAAGATTGCCACAAAGGCTGGTGTCAACATGATTCCCGGTTTTGATGGTGAGATTGCAGTAAGCTTTGTGCTTTAAAATTTTTTACCCCACTACAAAATTTGTAGGACGAAGATGTCTGTGTTAAAGTGGCGAACGAAATTGGTTATCCCGTTATGATTAAAGTAAGCTCTAGTAGCGCTTGTAACATTGTACAATGCTGTTTTTAAGGCGTCCGCTGGTGGAGGTGGTAAAGGAATGCGAATTGCTTGGAACGATAAGGAAGCTAGAGAAGGTTTTAGGTAACAAAAATTTATAAATATCAGTTGAATTATGCAAAAAAGTTGGTACTAAGGATTAGCGAGCAGTGATTTTTTTTCAAAAAATTGTTTGGTGAATGATTTCATTTTCCGAAAAAAACTTATTTTCAAGTTTTGTCAATGCTCACAATCGATTTCCCGCATCAAGTTACCCCTAGAGAAGTCGTTTCCAAAAAAAGCTAAAAAATTTTTTTCAAAAAAATCAGTGGGCTCGCTAATCCTTAGTAGTACCAAACATTTCCTAGACTGTCAAAACAAGAAGCTGCTTCTTCATTTGGTGATGATCGAATGCTAGTTGAGAAGTATATCGACAACCCACGTCATATTGAAATGCAAGTCCTTTGTGACAAACATGGAAATGCTCTATGGTTAAACGAAAGAGAGTGTTCGATTCAGCGACGAAACCAAAAAGTTATCGAGGAAGCCCCTTCGCCATTCGTTGATCCGGAAATGAGACGTCGCATGGGTGAACAAGGTTGGATTTATAAATATTTTTTTGATTTCATCGACAAAATTTTCAGCAACCCAGCTTGCCCTAACAGTTGGCTACGATTCGGCGGGCACTGTCGAATTTTTGGTGGATTCGAAGAAGAACTTTTATTTTCTCGAAATGAACACCCGTCTTCAAGTCGAACATCCGATCACTGAAGAGATCACAAAGATTGATTTGGTCCAGCAAATGATCCGAGTTGCCTATGGTCATAAGTTGAATATTAAGCAGCGTGATGTTGGAATTAATGGGTGGGCTTTCGAATGCCGTGTTTATGCTGAGGTAGATGTTTTTCAAAATTTGTGTTAGAGTTTGCACTAATACAAAATTGACAACGGACGATTTTCTCACAACTAACCTTATTTTAGGATCCCTACAAAGGATTTGGTTTACCCTCCATTGGTCGCCTAACGAAATATGAAGAGCCATTGGGAACCGCTGGGATTCGTTGCGACTCGGGCATTCGTGAAGGATCTGAAATTTCGATTTATTACGACCCGTTGATTTGCAAACTCGTTTCTTCGGGTGCAAATCGAAATCAAGCCTTGGATCGTATACGAGAAGCTTTGGATAACTACGTTATCAAAGGAGTTACTCATAACATTCCACTGCTAAGAGACATTGTTGATGAGAAACGTTTCCGAAGAGGTGACATCACCACGAAATATCTTCCCGAGACATATCCTCAGGGATTCCAAGGTTGGTGTGTGAGGGTCTCAAAATTACAGGCAATTTTTAGGTGCTTCCTTGAGTGACCCTGAACTGAAGTCGGTAATTGCAGTTGCAAGTGCATTGAAGGCACGAAAAGAGCATCTATCTAGCCAGTTTGTTAGTCAAAAACGACACAATTCCACTTTAAGTCGTAAGTTTTACATATATATTACCGTGTTATATGAAAATCGACACCCAAGCGTATGAAAACGATGCCTAAGCCTTAAACCTTCTTTGGTTAGGCATCGTTTTCGTGCTTTTAGACATCGTTTTCATTCACTTGGGTGTCGATTTTTAGATATAATGGTAACATATATATAAAGTATATATATTTAATTTTTGTATTTTGCGCACTTTTTTTATAGAGAGTTCCAAAGAGCATCAATTTGTGGTCGCATTGAACGACGAGCGAAGCTCTTCCCATAAGAAACCTTTCAAAGTCCAAGTCAAATACGATGGAGATTCCCATCCTACAGAAGTTTTGGTCGAAAATGAGAAAATCGTCATTGATGGAAACATGAAGTCTTCGAACATTCTTCATTTGAAAGTCAATGGCTCTCCATTCAATTCCCAGCTTCTACGAAAAGAAATCACTGGAGTTAGCCTTCTCTACAAAGGATCGCCTTTCAACGTTACGGTGGTAAAGCTTCATTTTGAATTTATGTTTGCAACATTTTCATCACCCCCTTCCTTAGAAGGGGGCTGTTAGATTTTCTGGTGGTTCGTTTGAGGCGCCGGAGCAGCCCCTTCAACATTTTAGCTAAAAACATAAGGGGATACTTAGTGGAAAAATTTTAACTTTTTTGGATTTCGGGACGGCCCCGGGGGCCTCTATGTAGCTACGGCCTGTGCCATTTAACTATTTTAGTTACCGTACGAAGCGCATGAAGCCATGAAATATATGAAAGAAAAGCCTAAATTGGATTTGTCTTCGGTAGTAATTGCTCCAATGCCAGGCGCAATCAAAGAAGTTAAAGTCACAGTTGGACAAATGGTACGTTTTATAGATAAGGCATTGCATTAGGATCTGTAGTATGACAAAAAAAACTTGGGTCAAACATGAAAAATTTTTTTGTTTTATGTAATTATGCGCATTTTTGTTTGTAAAAACACATTTTACATGTTTAGCCCAAGTTTTTGTCCGCTACTGTAATTTTTTCAAGACGAAAAACCATATTTTAAGGTAAGCGAAGGACAAGAACTGTGCGTGATTGAAGCCATGAAAATGCAGAATAGTTTACATGCCGGCAAAACTGGAAAGGTAATTTTATTCATCTGCTGGCCTTAAAAAAAACTCAAATTTTTAGGTCAAAGCTGTGCATTGCAAGAGCGGCTCAACTGTTGATAAAGGTGATGTGCTCGTCGAATTAGAGTAGTTTTATAGAAGATTTAGTCGATTTTTATTTTAAGGTCACATATTTATGGTTGTGTTATTTCTTTCTCGTAATTTCATTTGCCATTTTATTGTTACGCGTTTTGTTGCGAGCACAAAATTGCTGATTTTTAACAGAGCTATATTTTTTATGTGCCTTTATTTTGTTCCCTGTATTCATAATATCATGTGAATTTTTATTATAGTTTTATAAGGATATGTTTATTAATAAAAAAATAATAAATGAAGTTATTATGTCATGAAATGGTTGTTTTACTTTATATACCTAAAAATTTACGAACCCCATGGGTCCCGGATCCATTTCAGGACTATGGTTCGATTCCCTTGTGCGTCAATTTTTTTGCATTTACATTTTTATTATTTTCATTTTTCTCCGCAACGAAGCTTCAGACATCCAAACCAAAAACATGTTTATAATAAGTAAAGTATGCCCAACAACTTCCTACCAAAATGAGAAAAAAAATCGATTTTACAGTTCTAAAACGTCCCTTGTCAGTGGTATTGTAGTGGAATTTTTTGGTGTCAATCGTCCGAAAGCCATGTTTTCCATTTTTTACGTGTTAACATTATCCTTTTTTATAGCTCGACAAATGCCACGCCATCCGGCTCTTGAAGAATATAAATCTGCGTATGAAGAATTGACGCAAATTAACGGAAAATTAATTAACCGAATCTCAGA